>JANPWX010000391.1:854318-974594 GCA_024734555.1 Trochalopteron elliotii
AGGCGAGGAGAGGCCCGCGCCGGCCGCCGGGGTAGGAAGAGGCGGAGGAACCTGCTGGTGGTGCTGAGGACGGCGGGGAGGGCGAGTCACCCGGCAACGGTGAGAGGCGCGGGGCGCATGCGCGGGGGGTCCCCGCTCGGGCCGCTCGGTGTCACGTCAGGCTTCAGGAACCTTCTGGCACCGGCGCCGAGCGGGGCGCGGGAACTTCCTCCTGCCGAGTCGCTGGAGCCGCTCGCACGGAGCTGTCAAGAGGCGGGAGCGGCTCCCAGGCTGGTGGGACCTCGCAGGCGGCACTGACAGCCCGGCTCCTCCAGGAGTTGTGTGCCCAGGCTGTTCCCTCCTCCCCCGGAGCAGCCTGGTACCCGCTGCCGTGGGGCTTGGCGCGCTGACAGCATCAGCCTCTCGCAGCTCCCTGACAGCGAAATTGGTCCCAGAAATTGAAAGGGCAGTCGCTAAATCGCCTGTGATCACGAAGGCAGCGCTGGCATTAAGAACGCTGGGTCACGGACTTAACGCGCCAGCTTGTGACCAAATGTATCTTCCGAGGGGTTTGCCGGTGTGGGTTTCCATTGTTCATGGAAGCTCCTTAGGGATTTGAATATTTCAGTGGAAATGTTTATTGCTATCAAAAAGTTGCTTTAACGTGAGATGTCCCAGTGTTGGGGTGCTCCTTCAAGGTTTGGAAAAAACCAACAAAACCCAACAACAAAAAACCTGCCATCACATACTGCAACGCCAGCTTTTAATGCACAGCTCCCTTATTCTCAAGTTCCTTGGTCTGGCTGCTTTTTAAGAAATTTTTACAAAATTTCTTACTGCTGCCAGGCTCAAGATGGGGAAAAGAGGTAACAGATGAATAAAGTAAATACAACATAATAACTCTTGCCTGTTAAAAAAAAAAAAAGGCAAGTGAGTATATGAAAACCTACACAGTTGTTTATTTTACACAGTTGTTTATTTTTTTTTTTTTGGCATGTGTTCCTGAATGTCCTCAGGGATGGAATTGTTAGTTTGTGAATTTAGAACAAATTGTTAAAGTGGATTAGCATTTAGGTTTGAAGTTTTTCTGTCTTCCATGCAGTTTAATCTGCAGCATAAAAAGAATAGAAAGCTGGTTTGTTGGCCTGTATTATAAACAGTTCAGCTATTTTGTTTGCTCTCTTTTTTTTTTTTTTATTGCTCATTACTAGTAAATTGCTTTATGTGTTCTTTATTGCATAGACTTGAAGATGTTTAGAATCTCTTAATCTTCTTTGTCTGTATTTTATACATTGTTTGGCTCCATAGGGATTCTTTCCTTGTCTCATGTTCTTTCCTTGTCTCCTATTCCTATGTAACAATAAGGAATTAAATACCTCAATGTTTTGAAAGCATCAAGCTGGAAATTTACAGTATTGTTTTAGAAAAATCGATCAAGTAGAGTGTCCCATGGTTACATTTAAGGAAGCTGACTCGGAGAAGCTCCTGGTAACTTTCAGTGCTTGCAGATTTGGACATGAACAACTTGTCAAAACATTTCAGTTTGGCAAATGATAGTTTTTATCTGCTCTCTGTTAGTTTGGGCTCTTAGTTTTTGTGTTGCTTGGAACACTGGAGGATCTTCTTGCAGCTCATTAAAAGACTTAATTTAACATTTGTCATGTGTGGCTCATACCCTGAGAACCTGTGCAAGCAGTGAAACGTTGCTTTCTAATGTACATAATGGCATGTTTGCAAAAGCAGGTGAGGCTGAAGAAATATTCTGTGCATTTGGAACAGACATCAGAAAGTTCTGTGAGTCCCTGCTTGCTGTGTGGGAAGGCTTTATGGGGTAGGGTTTTTTCCCTTTTCTAATACTCAGCCTTTTGATTTCTGGTCAAATGTTACAGCTGAGCAGTGATGCCCCTTTCCAGGGCTCATTGGAAAGTGAGTAAAACCTGCCAAGTCTGAGGTGATTTTTTTAGTTTGTATTTTTTTTTTCCCTGGTATAGTGGTTCTCTTTCTCCCATCCCCCACAAAAGAAGCTGCAGCTACGTGGAAGTGATGTTGGTCAGAGAATGCTTCAAGTTCTCCTGTAATTCAGTGCATAGCACCAGACTGATTTTACTGCCATATTAGCACACAAAAATCTAGTGGCATTTAGGTGGGAGTGAATTAACTACGTGCAGGGCAATTCATCATTTGTGTCTGTAAGGATGAAGGATGGCAAACTTTTTAAACTTTTTCCTTGCATTGCAGGCCTAGTTGTATATTTTTTGATCATTTCAGGTGTGAGGGCTGTTACTTAAGAACTAAAAAATAACTCTTAATCCAAAACATATGAAGAGGAGATAGAGAAGTGAAGGAATATTAAATCTTCTGTGAAGGGTTACAGAAGAGGGAGATTGTTACTTGTCATGCAGTTTGTGAAGTGATGACTCTATCAGTTTTACAGCAGAGGGTCTCTATGTCTCTTATCAAAACTGGATTCAGGCAGAGAATTCAAGAATTCTACGTTGCTCCCTGGAAAGTTAGTATAATTGAGCAATTCAGTTTTGATGACTGGTATTTTCTGTAAGGTGAGAGATTTTACCTGCAAAATTTTTGTTTGAGAATGACTGGCTGTCTCAAAGCTTTGGTCAATTCAGATTTATCTTCACAGTTTGTACTGGCTTGATAGCCAGCTGTTGAGATTTGTGGAAATTCAGTCAGTTCAAGTGAAGTCTGTGGATTGTTGCACCCCAAACCATAATGTATTTACTGCATCTTCTATCAGTTGGTTTTTTTTCTGTAGAGCTGATTTGTTTTGAAGTCTTAAAAACATAGTTTAGAGGGTCAAAACCTGTTATGTTTGCAACATATGGGTGGAGTCGTTCACTACAAGAAATGGGTAATATTTTGCAGGCCCGTATTCTGATTAGTGAAAATAGTTCTATTATGAAAATAACAAACAGTTCTACTTTTGTGGTCTTTCCCCATGAATGTGTGAAATCCTGTATATTTGTCTTAAAAAAAAAAAAAAAAGAAAAATATGCCAAACAAGCTTAAAATACAGATAGGGCTTTATGTTTGTGTTCAAACAGCTTGTGACAAAGACTGTGGTTGCAGAGGCTTTTTCCTATAGAGAGGTTTAAATGCTTTTTATTTTCTTCAGTGTTTGGACCTTTCTAAGGACATTTGGGTGGGGCATGTGCTCGATCTGAGCCCTGCACTGATTGTCCAGGCTCCAGTCTCGTGGGCAGCTCCTCATGTGTCTCTTCTCTTCAGTGTTCCCTGCAGTGTGTTAGGATTAAAATTTGTGCTCAGCTGTGTAGGAGAATAATACATGGACAAAACTGAAAAGGTGAGAGCTGGAATCTTATGAATGTGGTTATTTCTTCCTTTATACCCTTTTTTAAAGTGTGGATGTGTGAAAGGTTTTTTCCCCTTTCTGCTGAACTTTACATTTAATGAAATCTTTTGTTGTCTTGGCACTCTAGAAATGTAATCAGGTTAGTTAATTTTAGTCTGCAGTGTAACTCTTAACCTTATGATTTCTGCTGGTGTCTTCAAATTTAGTCATAATCAAGTTTTGATGGGAGACCTCAGTACCAGACTTTTTTTCCCCTTTTTTTTCCTTCTTTTTTTTTTTTTCTTTCCCTATCTCTTGAAATTCAGAGAATCATTGCTGCAGCATTGAGCTCTTCATTGAAATGTCTTTCTCCTGCAGTGGGGATGCTGAGCCTGTCCTTTATTTTGGTGGCACATGCTCAAGGCTCTGACAGAGGCAATGTTTCCATAGGGAAGGAAGGGGCTGTGTAACCATTTCGTGATCTGCTGAGTTCCAGTGTGTGTTTCTGCTCACCTGTTTGGGAGGGGAGGAACAAACTGATAATGAATGTATGTAATAGGATAGCTTATGCATAATGAATTAAGTGCATTATATATTTATAGTTTGCTTTTTTGGTGTCTCTGAGATAGCTTGACTTCTGTTCCTTAGAAAAGTCTGTTTTAGCAGCAGTGACAATTGTTAAACGGCCTTGGTTTTATCACATGAAGCTCACAAATGGCATAATTTTGCTGATAATTTCTTCCTGTTACTTTTCAGTGCAATTGCATTATAAAAGTAGAGTAATTCTGCATTATCTGATGCAGGGGCAATGAGATGTGTGTGGTTGGTGGAGCAGAGCTTTGCATTGAGGGGTGGTGAGTAGGATGAATATAATTAGCTGTTACACAAGATACAAAAGCCTTTTTATTTATTAACTACTGTTGTTAAGAGTGTGATGGGATCTGTGTGAGCAGGAAGTTTCTTTAGAATTCTGCACATGTGCATTGGCAGCAGCAGATGAGAGCAAATCTGGCAGTGTGTGGTGGTGGGTGTGAAGCACTGAGCAAACATCTACTTTTTCTGGTATCGCTGATGGTTTTATTTTCTTGCTACAATGTAGTTGGAGGATTATAAGTTGCTGTAATGCTGCTAAAAAGCCTTTGGATTTTATCTAGTAAGTGAATATAAAACATTATTTTTGCATATCAAAACCAATTAACATTTTGGTGATCTCTCAGCTTGTTTTTTAAAAGGTGTAGAATGTTTTTGGAATGTTGCTTAAATCAGTCACTGTATTTGAGGTTTTTCTAATGGATAGAATCTGTCTCTCATGAAGGTCCGTGAATGATGGGCTTGTTCAGGGACAGTGTGATCAGGTTCTGTCAGCTGAAATTGTAAACTAAACTTTAATGACTGGAAAATAAATACTAGTCAGTATCATGGTTTCTTGGCTTCTAAATTAAAAAAACCCAAAATACTAAATTCTAGTTTTAGATATATCTTTTCCACAGGCGCTT
This sequence comes from Trochalopteron elliotii, assembly GCA_024734555.1. NCBI lineage: Eukaryota > Metazoa > Chordata > Aves > Passeriformes > Leiothrichidae > Trochalopteron > Trochalopteron elliotii. Next base: position 859,104 of record JANPWX010000391.1, read on the forward strand.
TCATGATGTGTTTTGTTTCTTTCTTGCATGGTAAGGACATAAAGGCTTAATTTAAATTGCTCTAATTTGTAAATTAGAGGGCTTGCTGCCTCATTCCCAGGAAACAAAAATTGCATTAGAATTGCATTCCACTAAGTCTTATATTGTTTGTTTGGGGTTTTTTTTGTGCTTCTACTTGCTTTGTCAGTCCAACCAGTATTTTATCAGTTAGTGGTTTTGGGGACTATCTCAGAAATGCTGGTGGCAAACGCTGGAGAATTTCTGCTTAGTAGAGTTGAGGTTTAATGTGTGTGTGAGTGCACATGTGAACACATACACAGGCAAACAGTTCATTAATTAAGGAGCTGGTGTTCATGCTTCTGCTGACTCCTGTGATTGTGTGGAGAAGGCAGTGAGCTGCTTTCCTTTTGATTTCTACTTAACCAGAGAGCAAATAGGGCAGTGAAGAGTTAGCAACCATAATGAGAAACTAAAGGAGCAGGAAAGTCACATCTGCTTGAGGAGATTTTATTCTAACATGGATTCCTTCAACACTGCAAGTTAAATTTTGTAGTTATACCTAATTTCAAACAGTATGCCTTAATGGAAGTGGGGATTGTGTTCTTAAGAAGACCAGCTTATTGAATTTAAAATAATAACTGCGCCCAGATGTCTGATTTGCCAGTCTAGACTTGTGACTAAAATACCTCTTGATAGCTGATTTCACTGAGTCAAAAAGAGGAAATCTTGCTTTAAGAGTCTATTTTAAGCTAATCTTGCTGGTTTTAAAACTTTTATATTAAATAATTGTTTTGACTACGCAAATGTATTAATGAGTACCTAAATGTGATTGTCCTTTTTACGTGGAGGATGTTTTGTGTCTGTTCAAGCACAGGCACATCTCTGCAGGCCTTTTACTGTACTCTTGAGACAAATTTGTCCTCTTCTGTGTCCTGGGTTTGTGGCAGAGTTCTGCTTGTGGGGTTTATTTCAGTTTGTCTTTTGTATAAATTTACTCCAAGCCATGTCCCCTCCCCAGCCTGGCCATCTTTTCAATTTTGACTAGATTAATTCAAACAAGCAAAATACTCTTTTTTTTACTTGTTAACTGAACAAAAGCTGAAAATCAGATGAGCAAAAGCTCTTTCACTCAAAAGCAGTTCACCCATTGGGAATGCTCACAGTAATCTGAGTATACAAATGGCATAAAATCAGTCAGTGTTAACTGTTACAGTTCTGACATAACATTATGAAAAATCAGTTTCCTTTTAATTCAACAAAACTTAAGAGTAAGATCAGGAGTGCTGGTTGGAATTTTTTGGAAACATAAATAAATGTTTCTGTGGCTCTGTGTGTTCTGTGGTGAGGTGGGACACAAAAGTTTCCCAGGGAAGTCTCCTTGCTCCTGCTCATGCCTGGCAGCTGCTCTGGGTGATGTCATGAGGAGAGTTCCTGTGATTCCAGCTTGGAATTTGTGTCATAAGTTTTGGCCATCATTTAGAAATACTACTTAGAAAATCTGTTTAAACTTTGATCGTTTCAAACTTAGCCAAAAATCAGTTATTTATTTGGATTTAACATGTTTGCTGCAGGCATCCAGGGGGACGTCACAGGTTTTGTCTAGTTGTAAGTCACATAAGTAACGTAGTACATTATTTTTCTTCATCAAATATAGAATAAGAAATCAAAAATTTTGAGACTCTGATGTTTTTTGTGGAATTTTATTTGTAAGCAATTGTTGCAGACAAGGAGCATTGATCCTCTTTGTACTGGAGGATGTGTGTGTGATCTGCTAGGACCCAGTTTGCAGGCATGTGATGGTTCACAGGGTCACAGCACTGTGGGCTGAAAAAGCCAAAAAATTCGAGGTGTGTTTCCTGAGAGAAGCAGGGACAGGCCATTTTGTTGTTGTTTTTTCTACCTAAAAATCTTAGTTTTTACTTTTATGTGGTAAAAAAAGTACTCACTGGCGATGTTTGCTAATGCCACAAAATAATATATTAAAAATAGAGCAGAGCAGCAGTCAGTGTCAGCTTTGGGTTTGGCTTCAGAGACAATACAAATTTTTTGCTACATAAAATGAGCAAATAAAAGAATTGCTTAAATAGTTGAGACTTGTGGCAGACATTCTACACGCAGAATTAATGTTTTCATTCCTATGGCACAGTTTCAGTTTGCAGTCTTTCTCTGTTTATTTTTCCTTGTTGCTTCATTCCTTTGTTTTAAGGAAAGGTGGTGGAACCCTGAGGACTTTAATTTAAAATGATGCCCGAATATTATTTGTACTTCAGTCATTATTGTAAAAGCTGAACTAAAGTAAGTCTGAATTTCATGTTTATTCCTCAGATATTAACAGTTAGCCATGTATTCTGTGGGGTTTTTTGTGACATTTCATGTGTGGGTGTAAATACTTCTTGAGTTGCCAAGATAACTGAATGTTATTATGATGGCAAAATGAAGCTCATGGTGCTGTTTTCCCAGCAGACTCTATGAAAAACTTGCCTTAATAAAGAAAAGCAAAGCAAAATTTTCTAAATAACGTGTGAGAGCATTGGAATCCACAATACAGAACGAAACTCTGTGTTTTACCCTTATTTAAGATGCTTGGGCTCAACATGTTGCAAAGGGCATAGTAAGTTTTTTTCAGTCTCTTGTAAAATTGTGGTATAATATGTGGTTATAATAAGGTGTATTTTTACTGTCCTGCATCTATGTTTTGTAGTGCACGATTGTAACTTAAGGATGTTTTTAAATGTTTGTAGTAACAAGGAGGGGAAGTAGATTGAAAAAAATTCAACCAGAATGTTTATGATTAAACTCAAGCTAGGTAGTTTTCTTTTGTGTGGGCTTTTTTTTTTTTTTAGTTGCCCTTTTTTTTTTTTCTTTTTCTTGATAGAACTTGTGAAACATTTAGGCTGTGAAATTGTGAGGGGCAAGCATGTGCTCAAAAGGATCAGGGTAATATGGGCAAAAGTAGAAAGATTTGACTGAGTGGGTTAGCTCCTGTTTCCTGAGTTATTTGATCGGGGAAAAAAAGTATTAAAAAACTCCATAGCATTGCTTAGTATTTGTAAAAGACTCTGGGAATGATCCTGAAGGTTATAGATCCTGTCCTAGTTTTCATATGTGTCTGCAGTGAAATGCTGCACTTCCTGAGTCAAGGCAGGGCAAGGTGGAAAGCTTCTGATCCATATAAAAAGTGGAGATAAAATGTTTAATTATTAACAGTTTTTTACAATGTTGGAAATAGCAGGAAATAAAACTTGCTGGAAGTTGAATAACTTTAGGAGTTTCTAGCTCTTTCTAGATTTGGTAAATGTCAGATTAATTGTGTCACAGCCTGTGAAGATACCAAAGCCTGAACTAAAAAGGAAAAGACTGAAATGCTCTGAAAATAGATTGTTGCCTATAAGGATATATTGAAATGTGTGTAAAAGTGTGTGTGTATCTGAAAATGAGGCTTTCACTAATTTTTCTAGGTGATAATAAGCCATATAAAGCTTTCTTCAAAGTATAAACTTGGGTTGTAAATCTGGTTTTGCTCTAAAAATGAGACAACCAGGCTGTTTCAACTTCATTGTTACGTTGCCAAGCCAGTTAGAATAGCAGTCTGTATTATTTTCTTTTTTTCATGCCTCCTGAATGAAATTAATATTCAGGCAGCCTGTTCATCTGCTGCACCTGGCAGAAGTGGCTGAGCTTTCATGTCAGTGAACTGAGCACAAAGTTGCCTCTGCTGAGAAAGCTGCAAGATTGTTCATTTGGTGCCAAATTATAAAGAAGTGGTTACTTCTAATTTGGTCTTTTTATTAGGTGATGTTTGTTTTGAAAGTTTGTTTGTTGGTTTTAGCATCCCAGCCTGAAGCATTGTGGCAGATCCATCAAAGGTTTTCTCCCAGCTGCCCTTAACCCCACAGCTGACCAGTGTGAGGTTTTCATTGTGGACAAGCTGCCTTTGGTAGAGCTTGAGAAAACAGACTGTGTGCAGCTTCATATTTTAAAATCTGCTTGATATATTTGGATTGATTGAAATCTACTTTCATGCAAAGATTATGGTGGCTTTCACTTAAAATACCAAAACAAAATAAAATAAGAAAATGGCTGTACAAGGCCTGCATAAGTTATAGGGGGGTCATGAATTACAGCTGCTTCACTGGTGGAATCTGGTAGGATCTTTTAGTAACCAAGAATTTGCAATAACTGATTTTAATATGATGGGGTGAAAAAAAAAAGTAATACCCATTGACTGGAATATAACCCTTCATTTTCTGTTGTCAGCTCACCTGGAGTCCTGATCTCAGACTAGGATTCACGTGTGTGAGGTGTAACAGATTTACAACCTGTATGTAATACAAGGCAATAGACAATTTAAACAGTTTTAAGCCTGAAATATTTTTTTCCTCTAGGTCTTAATGCAAGAAAATGCTGAGGAGGTGGAAGCAGTCTTATATAGAGCTTATGACCAACTCCCTTAGCACGTGGATGCAGTTTGGGGAGGGTTGGGAGCAGGAAAACTGCTTTATTCAAACTACTGAGAGTACTCTGGGCTCCTGTTGTGATAGGCTAATGAATGATCTGGCGTTTTGGTACTGAAACCAGAGGGCTTGGTTGTCAGGAATTTGCAAGCAAAGATAAAGTTTATTTGTCCTGATGTGGAACAGAAGCAGGAGCTGGTGTGGGAGAACAAAGGGAGGGAAGGTATTTGTCTCCAGTCTGTCATATCAATCTCCAGTTATGAAACAAAAGGTTTCAGTGAATATACTTTGAAGCTGGGGAAAGCCTCTTTGTTGTCCGGTTTTGGTGATGAGTGTTGTGATTATGTCACAAGCTTGTTTTGCCCAGTCACAGCAGCTTGAATTTATTTAGAGCAGGTAATGGGGGAGATCAAGGAGCTGAGGTGACTCTTTGACTGATTCTGGGCATTACATTGGCTCCCCTGTGCCATGAAGCTGCAATTTAAATTTTTAATACCACAGAAAGTCATAAAGGCCATTTACTGTGGTCTGTAGCTATTTTGAGAGCTTGAGAACATGAGAAATGTCCAGATAATCTGGATTCTAAATAAAAGGTGGCAAAAATGTGGGTGGTTCTATGGAATCTGACTTGGAAGTTGCTTCCCATATCCAGACCTGATGATCACTTGGACTTTGAACTGGCAGTTAGGACACGTAGTCAACTTCTTAGAAAAGATGATCAGTACCACTGAAAACTGGTGGACTCTAAATGTTCCTTGGTTAGGATTTTGGTTTTGGTCTTGCTGTTTAAAGATGTTGTATTAGACCAGTGCCTGAGATCCTTCTAAAAATTTCATAGCCATTAAATATTTTAGTATGGTAGATACTTTAAAACACTCTGTATAACCTACTTAGCCCTCCTTGATTATTTGGAAGAGGATTGAGTCTGCAAATTATTTCATATTTGTTGAGACTTAGATGTCCCATGCTAACTTTCACTTCAGATTTGGTTAACTCCTAAGTGAAAAGAGGGATTTGGTATTTTGGGGGCCCTCTCATAAGCTGTGCTAATGTGATCTTTGTGCTTTCTTGTTCAGAGCAAGAAACTGATGATTTGACAAGAACTCCTCTAGCGTGATGTTTGGATTCCTGACTGAGGTTAACACTGTTGAAAACTTTATGATCTAATAATATTTTTTTTTATTTTCAGATTAACTGCTGAAGTACTGATCGAGTTCTGCTATTCTTCAATGAGGAACTACAGGCTGATCTTTTGCCATAATCTTAAACAACCATAAATGACAAAAGAATGCTTGGTCAGTGAGGGCAGCTGGCGCAGAAAGCGTTTTTCAAACTCGGCTGTTTAAGTACTCTGAGGTGGGTGTCTTAAATTGTTTTACTGGGAAAAAAAGGAAAAAAAGAAAAGCAAGTGTAGATTTCACAATGTCTAATCTATTAGAATTTACCTCTTAGTAAAAAGAGAATTTTAGTTTGGTTGCAGTGCTTTGACTAACAGCATATACTTCGTGTTCTATGTGCCAGCTTCTGTGAAAGTGACTGCTTGCATTTAAGCAAGTATGTTTTCTTTTCTTTTTATTATTTATTTTGAAAGGACAGTTCTTCCTTTGCTGGAAGAAATATTTTGGTTTTGACAGGATAACAGCTTGACTGAATGACTTACACTGCCCTTTTGTTATCTATCTAGATCCTTTATCAAGCAAAGACTTGTAAGTGGAGCTCGAGCTTCTGCATGATAGAATGGTATCACTGAGCATCTAGAAACTAGCTCGGGGGGTTTTCTGTTCAGTAAAAATTTTAATTTGATGCAGGTGTTGAAGGCTTTATTATGTAGACCAGAAAATGCCAAATATATTTTAAAATTATTGCAGCACAGTTGTGTATCACAAAATACTCAATCATTTCATATAATTGAAACTTAGGGTTTTGGTTTGGTGTGATCCACTGGTTTCATTTCCTGTTGAGAAGCTTTTGTATTGAATTTTGAAAGCCTGACTACTAAATACTGTCAGAAAAAGTACTGAGGAATCTACCAAAACTTCATTAGAAATGTGGTAACTAGGATTTTCTGCATTTTCCTTGCTGCAATATATGTTCTTCTCAGTCCTCTGTTGAGGGCTGGATAGAACACCTCAGTGATAGTCCTTTATTGAGTTAGCTGTGTTTGGAGTCATTAGAGAACTGTCCATTAAAGCAGTGAATGGATGGAGACAGACTAGAGAGCATTTGCATTAAGTAATTAAAACACTTTGTGTTACAGATCAATACTTTCAAAAACATATATTGAAGTGGGTTTTTTGGTTTTAATTTCTCCTATTGACAGAAAAGACAGCTTTGATTTTTGGCTGCAAAAAGATATGAGGAAGAGCTCCTCCCCTTCCTTGAGTAACTGCAACTCTGTTCTTGCTAACAAAATATTTGGAATTCCACTTGATGAGCTGCAGCAAGAAGGGCAACCAGACAATGAGGTTCCATTCATAGTCCGCCATGTCGTGGACTATATTGAGGAACATGGTATGTATCACCTTGCTGTATTTCAGATAATATATTTCTGTTATTCTTACAGAACAGACTGTGGGGTTTGAGGAGTACTTGTTTTCTGAAGTTAATTATACAACTGGATGCACTTTGGTTGTTTTGGGTACTTCCTTTCTTTGCTCCTTCTGTTATGTGTATCACTTGTTTTCTAGCCAACAGTAATGTAGTCAAGTCTGCAGGGCTCCTCATAGGAAATGCTGTGGTTTAGGTACTGCTGGCATTTCCCTTGTTATTTTATTGTTACTGGGCACAAGAATGTGTGTGTTGGGAAGAGAACTGCTGGAAGTTGTGCAAAACTGTTGTCCAGAAAACGTTTCAGTCAGAATGGGAATTGTGCATATCTGATTATCAGTAGTTTTTCCAATATATTTGTCCATACTGGAGCTAAAAGTTTATTTCTGCAATTTTTTTTCTAACTCAGGGGGTCTGGAACAAGAAGGACTTTTCCAAGTCAATGGGAATGCTGAGACAGTGGAGTGGCTTCGGCAACGATACGACAATGGAGAAGATGTGGACCTGGTTAAAGAAGCAGATGTACCCTCAGCTATTAGCCTTCTTAGGTTTTTTCTTCAAGAACTTCCAGAGCCGGTTATTCCAGGCAGTTTGCACATACATTTGATGCAACTTTCTCAAGGTAATAACTCTTTTTGATTCAGTGTTGTTATTTTATGATTTTTAAGCATAAAACCCAGTATTGAATTGAGATTTGTAGTGGCACTAAAGTGTCTTTGGTGCTCTGTGTAATAATAGTGGTAATACTGCTGTGCACTTTGGTTGCAGCGTTATCTGTCAGGACTGGAGATGGGATTGAGGTATATTCACTTGGTGGGACAGCAGAATTCCCTATTATGACTGTAAACTGTAATATGAAAATTGTTTTTTCCTCCCATCTTTGAATAGATCACTGTGGATGGGTTTACATATGGATTGTTTCAAGCACGCAAGTCCCTGTTTAGTTCCCTTTTGTTAAATATATAGAGAAACTTCACTTAAACTTGCAGCTTATTCTTTACTGTCTTTTTTAAAGTGTAAAAGTTACTTCAGAAAAATGTAAAGTTATCTGTAACAAGGAAATCAAACCACATAAACCCTTAAACGGTGTTTTCAGCTGCTAAAATGAGACTTTTGATTTCCTCTCATTGGGTTTTGCCTGTTAGATAGCTGTGTCTCAGTTTTCAGAATTACATCATCAGCTGCATTTGAGGCAGAGATGATGGAATTGCTTAAAGAAATGCAGATGGTAGTAATTGTTGATCCATATGTTAGTTCTGGTCTTGTCCCTCTTCAGCACTCCTTCCGTATCATAAGTCAGGCTTAGTCCTCAGGATAACTTCATTATACAGCAAGGTGTGGCCCGTGTGCATCATTAGGAGCTCATTGTAGGCAGGTGGTTCCTCAAAGACAGGTGATTTGGGTAATTGAGGATCCCAGCAAGTGTGTATTCCTGCTTTAGTGCCAGAGGAGTTCAGTTAGAGGTAAAAATGTTGTGGCTTTGGGTCTCTGGTTGTTTAGAACTTAAGTTTCAGGACGGATTGGTTAGACAAAACATGGAGATAAGTATGTTCAGAGTGGTCTGATTATCACCTCCCTGCGCTCCCTTTCTTTTTAAAAGTCTACATTGTTAAAGTATGTATTAAAGTTTTGGGTTTTTTTGTTGTTTCTTTTTCTTTTTGTGTCCAAAATGCATTTCTAGAGTAAGAACTGTCAATGGAATGCCCATTTTAATGTGTTACGTGTTGAGACAACCATTTTCTGTGCCTGGTTGCTTGTATTCAGCCACTGTAGGTGTTGAGTGAGCAGATGAAATCCTGCAGTTCCTGCTTGGTGTTCCTGTACAGGCTCAACAGGGAATTCACTCACTCTTTGCTTTGATATTAAGGATGGGATGTCTCTGCTCCCTCATCTAGAGAGGCAGAGGTGGCTCATCATCTTCAAATGTGCTTTTCCCTCTCTAACTGGTCTTAGAAGAGTTTCAAGTGTCTGAGAAAGAAGGGGAGGCCTCTTTGTATCAATTTTTCTTCCATTTTGCTTTCTTGACATTTCCTATATATGGAATTTCTCAGTTAGGTACAAACAGCTGTAAACTCTTTGAACCTCGCTGCCTGTAAGGCTGATGAGGTAACAAATAAGATTTATGGGGACATATTTTGATGAAGAGTATAGTTAAATGGGGTGAGAATGAGGAGGTTTTATGGTGACCTTTTCTCAGATCTGAAATTGAATCAGCAAGCTTCAAGCTAAGCATGTGTGATGGTGATGACATTGAGATAGCTTGGATTTATCAGTTAAGTACTATAAAAGCAGATAAAGTGGTGACAATAGGATGCTTGTAAATGAAAAGGTGTCAAAGTAGCTTGTCTGCCAGAAGAATTTAACTAGATGGAAGTTAACTCATTATCTGGAGCTGTTGTTGTCTCTAGAGCTCTTCTGTGAAGCAATTGTTATGTAACAGTGGTAAAACAAAAACATACAGAGTTTGCCCTCTGAAATCAGGAATTTGAATGGGGATTAATTGGGGAAAACGTGCAGAAGAGAATGTGCTGGATAATATTGAACAAATTCAAGTCAGTTTTCACATTTTAGGTTGTGGTTTGACTAAACTAGTTGTACTTTCAGAAATAAGTAATTGTCAGAGGCAAAAAACTAATCAGTATAAAATATGAGAAGATGTCTTCTTTGTGTCTAAAAATTTTTTATTACTTTTTCAGATTATAATAATGAAGATGAATTTGGAAGAAAGTTGAGGTTCCTCTTGCAGCAGCTTCCCCCTGTTAATTACAGTTTGTTAAAGTTTCTGTGTAAATTTTTAGCTAATGTAGCATCGCATCATGAAGAAATTTGGTCAGCAAGTTCTTTAGCTGCAGTCTTTGGCCCGGATGTTTTTCAGTAAGTTAATTATAAAATATAAAAGTTCATTCACTGTTTCTGTGGGAATTTGAGTGTCTCTGTGTAGTTTAAAGGCATTCCTGGTCGCTGAACAACAGTAACAAAGTGCACAATATGTTCGAGGCAGAATCTTTTTCTGTTCCCACCCACTCTTCCACCCCAGTTTAGTTTTACAGTTTTTGCTAAGATTTAAACAGCAACTTGTCTCTGAGCTGTGGCATCAGAAACCACTGTTTTCATTGTTGCATTACTGTATTTATTCTGAGATGCAAATATTTTAGTGATAGTATGCAAGGCTACTATTTGTAGCAAGAAAACAGTTCTGGGAGAAGGCTGGTAAAGTACCAGCTTATACTGTTTTTTCCTCTTCAAAGGAACATATTTGACTTCTAAATATTCCTCATGAAAAATTAATTGACTTAATAGATGCTAATTCATCATTTTTAAATCTAAAATTGTATAAAGCTTTATAAGGCAGTATTGTGAAGTCATGCTTAAAGTTTTGTGTGTTTGGAATGGGTGAGGGATGATGGTGTGAAGTGTAGCACTTAGTCATAGAAGACATGCAGAGGTGTTCTTTGGGGAAATGTTGGATTTAGGTTTTTAAACTAAAACAGTGTTGAAATCTTTAGCATTTACACAGATGTGGAGGATCTGAAAGAACAAGAAATAGTTAGCAGAATAATGGCGGGACTTCTGGAGAACTACTATGAGTTTTTTGAAAATGAAGAGGAAGATTTTTCATCTACTAATGATTTAAGCTCAATAACTGAGCAGGTAAGAATGTTGAATGGCTGTATGTTACCACTTAATTGTCATACACATTTATGTTTATGAAAGGTTTATTGAAATACAGTTTCTTTAGTGTGACTTTAGAAGTTTCTTGCAAACTGACAAAACCTGGCATTTTCTTAATGCTTGTGAAATTCTTGCTTTTGTAGTAAGTTATAGCTGTGCTATATTGAAAAATACATAGGAACTAAACCAACAGTGATATCCTGCCCAGCAGAGACACTGTTACAAACAGCTTTCTTATTACCAGTTTAGGAATGAAAGGACTGTTTTTTGATCAAATGAAGAGCGACTCTGTTGTTGGTCTTGGTCAAGAGTATTTCTAGGTGTGTCTTACAGGAGCATGCAGGGTCTCACACTCCACTGGGTGATGTTATCAGTGGTGCTTTCCTGAGCTAAAGTTTTTGAATGGTGTTTCTGATTCTAAGGCTTGAAACTGATGTATTAGAAAATAAAGAGGAAAAAGGATAAAAAATAAGCGGTTGCTAAGGTAGGTAACAAAGAGTGCTGAATTTTAAAGCATGTCTCACAAACCCCTCTTCCAGCAGGACAGGTAAGGCAAGTACTGGGGCACTTTCCTGCTTCTTCCTCCCTGCAGTAGAGTTGGTCTGGTGTGCCAGGCGTGGGCAGCAGGTTCTGGAGAGAGCAGCATCTGCTGCTCTGCAAAGCTCCATGCAGGAATGTCTGGCACTGGGAGCTGCCCCAGCCCTGCTGCACAGGGAGCTGCTGAGCCTGTGACCCCTGGAGCTGGAGGCTCTCACTGAGCTGGGATAACTGCTCTGTAAACCAGAGCTGCTCTGTGCTCTCAAGCTTTGAAATTACGGGCTTGGCTGTGCCTCATTACATGTTTCAGCAAAAAGCACAAAATCTGTTTGGTGTGTGGTTTTGTTTGTTTTTTTCCCTTAGTTGCAGGGCTGGTGGGGTGTCCCTTTACTTCGTGGTGTCTCCACCAGATGTCAACAGTGCACTTCTGTCGGGCTGGTGGGGTGGGGACAGAAGGGCTGTCCCTGCAGGGCACAGCCCTGGTGGCAGCTGCCTCAGTGTGTGGGTGGGCTTGCCTTTGCTTCACTGGCACATCCTCTTGCAATTACAGAGGAGAATCAGGGATAAATACGTTTCTGGCCTGGAATGTAGTGACATATAATCCGCCACACCCCTTTTAAAAGCTAACAAATATCTCCTCTCTGTCTTCTGTGTAATCTCAAACTTCTGAGGTTTCAATTTTTAATTTAGTGCTTTTGTTTTACACCAGTGACAGATACTATAAAGCATATTTTCTTGACGCCGCTGCTCTAATTTTTGGGTTTGCAAGATTGGGAGATCAGTAATCAATCACAGAGGCACCTTGGGAGTCAAACAGAGTCACTTTTTCCTCTTCACCTTTTCACGTTTCAGACATAGTTGCTTTCTAAAAAAGTGAAGTTTGCTGTCTTGAGTTGCCACTTGGCTATATTGTTTTGCATTTTAAATTGGTTATATTTTGCTGCTTCAGTAAAAACATTTGTGTTTGGAAACAAAGAAACAAAAATAGAAAAGAGCACAGAAACTTTGTAAGTGTTCATTCTGAGCTTTGAAGTTTGGGTTCATAGACTTCTGTATTGCCTTCCCAGGAGGGTTTGAAAATGCTTGATAGATGAATAAGGCTACCTGTGGAATAGAGAAGAGTTACCTGTTTTAGATATAGAAGAAGAAAGGTTCTGTAGTTCATGATTTCAGTGTGGATGGGATTTTATCCTTTCTTTATTCTGCTTGTGTTCATTTGTGGCATCAGAGGTGCTTCTTGCTTTTCATTTTTTGTCCAGTGTTCAAGAGCAACTTTTTAATGGTGTAGAATTTACAGTTTTACATAAAACCAAGTCTCGTGTGCCTGTTTTTTCACAAAATTGAAAAGTGTTCTCCTTCTTCACTTTACTTTCATACCTTTCATGCTCTTTTAATTCTCTGGACCTCTTGAAGGGAACTTTTTCAATCCATTAACTTCACTTAAATGTTTTTTAGATCAATGATCTCCTGGAAGAAGAGGAAGATGTAAAGCTTGAGCAGTCAGAAGAACTTCCAGAAGACAGCACAGAGAAACCTGTTGAAAGGCCAGCTGTGGTGCATCTAGATATGACAGGGAGTCTCTCAGATTCCAGGAGTGTTACAGCATCAACAAGGTAACTTGGTTCTGCCTTGCAGTTTGGATTTAAAGTTTGGTTTGTAATTTATTCTCTCAGAAAGAGAAACTGCCAGACTTTGGAGACAGATGTTGGTGTCTACAAACTGCAGCTTTAGAAGTAGATGCAGTTCTTGTAATAGTAAAATATGGGTTAAAATAACTGTGCCCAAATTCAGTAGAGGAATGCCTGTAGAATTCAGATTAAGTTAAATATGGAGATTTATGCAAGGAGAGGTAGAAAGGGCATATTTTAGTGAAACTGTAAAGTGGTATTTAAACAGTAAATTCTACAGCAGAAATAAGAAGAATCTGCATACTGGCAGATCCAAACCTGTTCTGTGCCATCCTTCCAGTGGGAAATCCTGGGCCTGTTTTTGTCCTGTGGTGCTGGAGAGCTGTGGGCAGGTTTGGAAATTGCAAAATGTGATATAGACAGGAATGTTGGTGGGTCACCCATCTTTTAAGAGCAGTTCTCATAAAAGAATGTGTAAACATAAAACCATGCTTTCATTTGAGAGCTTATTGGTGCTTGCTTGTAATACACAGATTTATATTTTACTTGTTGGTAGTATGGAAGGTTTTATTTTTAAGTCTGCTTTACTTGTCCTCAGAGTTTACGTTCTACAGACAGTGAATTTCACCTTTTCCCCTCTACAGCATGTGTTAGGTATGGGCATTGCATGTAAGAACTTGTAGGGAGGAGTGAGCAGGAATCTATAATAAAAATGTGACTAAAAGCAGAAGAAATGCAGGGAAAATCACAAGTAAGTTACTGCCTAAGAATGGGTAGTTTCAAGAATATGGATTTTTGGTTGGAATCTCTTCAGCTGCTGGCTGTGTACTTCATTCTGCTTCATGGCAAGAAGCTGTAAAATATCAAATAATGACAGAATCATGATTCTGTTTTGTAATTGAAATTATGTTTTAATATATAATTATCTTTATCAGTAATAAAGCTTCTTATTTTTAGTTTGAATTAATCTTTTAAAAAATAGAACTATTCACAGGTATTAGGTTGCTTCTGGAATGTGTAAACACAGCAGTAGTGACAAACTCAGCATGTTTGAGAGTTTAAATTGGATAGCCTGAAGACAAAAACATTTTTGCGTGATGTTTAAGGTTAATTAAAAATGAATAGGCATTAATTATGGTTGGCATTTTACAAAATTTGTGGGAAAGGATAAAGAGGAATTCTTCAGAAGAAGCAGAATTTTGACTGTAAGACCAGAACAAGTGCAGGAAGTATTTAAAAAGAAATAAAGTGCATGAGAAAGTGCTCTTTATTATTCTAACCACTATAAGGACTGTAAATAGTTTCCCAAACCTAATGGCTTTTATGTATGCATTTAGTGGCCTTTTTTTGGTGTTAGTTTCTTGATGTAAAAAAAAAAGATATATATATATATAATTAAGAAAGCAAATGTTAATGCAGGTTTATTTGTATTATTTATCATTGTCCTGATGTAGAGCTTGTGGCAGCTTATACAGGAAGGAGAAGTAGATCTTAAATATGATTCTTGCAGTACTTTAAGCTGGGGTTTTGTTGCCTTTTTGCTGTTGTCAGATTTTGGGAAGCAAATATCTGTGTATTTTGGTCTGTGAAGAGTTCTAAAAGAGATTGTTTGTTTGTCTTGATTCGTGCAATGGGGCACCTGACCTTCCTTCTTGTTATTTGGACTATAACTTGCTTCTAATTTTGCTTACTGCCTTTTTTCTCTACTCATTCTGTTTGTTCTTGCTGAAATCTCTGACCTTCCTGCATGGTGCTAATTTGACTTTAGAGAGTTAGAGATCTTGTGAGAATGTGGATAATCATTAATGCACTTTGGTTTAATAACTGCTTGAAAATGTATTTCTGATAAACCTATGGAGTGATCTTTGAGCCCATTACCCAGCTGGGAGCATTTGTTGCTCACAGGTTGGAGTTGAGCACCTAAAGGAAGCTTTTGTCCTTTACCAGAAGTCTTTTCCCCACAGCTCTTTCTGCTGTCCTGACTTTTGGAGTAAAGAATTACTGACTCAGCATTGCAGCTGAATTTTAAGACATGCTGTTGAAATAAGCACTTTAGAATCCTTCTCTGTCATTATTCCAAATTTTTCATCCCTGAGCCTTGCCAAGCAGTATTTGCTTTAATTGGGCAGTTCATCTCAAATGTTGTCAGTCAGAAGCTTAATATAAAAACTCTCTGGTTTTTGGAGTTTTCAAAATTATATGTGTAAAAATGAGATATGACAAGCAGTAAGTTGTATAAACAGTTTGCTTTGTTTCTACTAAATGCAGTGACAAGGGCAACATCCTCACTGCTTCTGTGATATTTTTGTTAACCCTTTTGTGATTTAATTAGCTCTGATCAGAGAGAAATGATAATATTAACACCTGCCAAGGGAGACAAAATGCATGGTAGAGCTGAGTGAATAGAAGAGCTGCCTATATTGCTAGAAAATACATTATTGTTTTAATGTAGTCCTGTTTTTAGCATCCAAATACTTTTTCCTCCTTCCATCCTGGAAAATCTGTAAACAACACGTTAGGAGAGCTTTCAAGTGTTGATTGGGCAGCTTATTGTCAGGAGTGACCTCATGTTGCAGTCGATTTCTATTTAGACTGCAGGGTTTAGTGCAGCACTCCAGAGGTGCCGCTCACAGGCAGCCCCCGGAGCACAGCCAGCAGCATGCACAGCCAGCAGCCCACAGCACGCTTTGCTGCCTTCCAAATGAAGCATTTTTACATGAAGTGCTCTTTTGGGATAGCAAAAATCATCAGAATGGCCTGCAAAGTTCTGCTGCACAGGTAAATATATGGAAAGGAAATGTTGTTTTGATGTGATCGCAAGTTAAGGCTTTAACTTTAAAATGATGTGAGATTGAACGTGGTTTGGAGATACAAAATGAAATAATATCACAACTGATTATTTTCATGAGAAATAAGAATCTGTGTATGGTCAGGAGATAACCAAGGAGAACTTGGGCATGTTTTATCTCCTGTCAATGTATTTTTCTACTCAAGATATGTTTTTCCTGGGACTTTATCTGGCCAGGGAGTCAGTGCTGAAGGGATTCTCAGGAGGGGGTTGGCATTATGAAACAAAGATGTTTACCTTTCTGTGTCTTGCTGTGTCATGCTGCGTTAAGGCTCTGTCTGGCATTGTAAATTACAGCTTTTAAAAAGTATCCTTGAACTGCGGTGGGTGGGCTCAGAAGTTGTAATGGCTTTTCACCTAAGATTGTCACATTTGTTTCAAAAAGTGCTTAATTGCTAAAGTGATTCATTGAAAAGATGTAAGATGTTCTTCATGTAGTAAGAGGATTCTTTAGGCTTTGTAATACTGCTGATTTATACACAGCTTCTGCTGATTACCTCTAATGCTCCCAAAGGTGTTGAGTAAAAGCACTGGAGAACCATCCTGTGCTGAGGGTGAAGGTTACACACTAGGATGGAAAATTTTGTTCTGAACTGTGTCTGAAATAATCTGGATTCTTTGGAGATGAGTTTGATTCTCCCTGTTCTTGACACATTTCCTCATTGTCTCAAGTGGTAGAATAAAAGGATTTCAAGTCATCACAATTTCCTATAAATAGTGTTTGTACTTGTGCCCTTGACTGATTTTTTTTCTTGCTCTCTTTTGCAATTAGGGTGTTGCAGTGTTCTGTGCTCTAATTGCCTCATTTTTTTTCTCCCAGTTTGTCCAAGGAGTGACTATTTTAGTAGTAAATCGATTTCAATCTACACAATTATGTATTTGTACCTTTAGAATACAAGTATACCTTTTATAATAAAACTTTCGTAGAACTTACTGAGATGGATACTTAAAACTACATTTTTCATATTTTGAAATATTACTGGGGTTTTTTCCCAAGATCATGTTTCTTTTCTCTTACCTTGTTCATGAAGCTAAACTTGTAGCTTCATCTTTTAATTTTTTATTTCAAGTATTGTTAATCTAAAGTATGGTTATCAGAAAATCGACTTTGGCAGGGCTATGCTGAACTTCTGTGCATGGAAGTACAAATGAAATGTAAATATCCTAAGCTGTAAACTACCTCCTGCCATTTTTTTTTTGTTTGTAAGAAAAACACAAAATGTCAGTGTGTTCCCCCTCAGTTATTTGATCTGCAGCTTTGAAATCAGTGGCTACAAGATCTGACTTCTGTGTCAGGTGTTTTAATTTGCCAAAGCTATGTCTGTTTTGTAATAGTAGTTGAGTGCTGCCTGTTTTGTCAATGCTTTTGGAATAGATCAGGTTTGGCTTTTCACCAGGCAAGCACACACACAAATCATAAGATGAACTTGATTTGTCAGACAGTTTCCATTTTAAAAAAAGGGAAGAAAAGAAATTAAAAGTATCTATGAGCACCTGCTTGTTCACTTGTGCCATATGGAGTTTAAATGCTCTGCACTCTGCTCTTGGCCCACTACAAGGTATCTAAGACAAACTGGTATAGTTATTTTTAAGTAAATACTTTAACCACTTTCTTTATCAGCTTATATTTAATTGAAATCCCTTTATTGCTTGTGTTTCATCTACTTGGAGGAAGGAAAAATAGAAAGTCTGCTTGAGTTGATTTCTCTCTCTTGTGGCAGAGCTACTAATAAACCTCATAAGTTCTAACCAAGGTATTCTTTGCTATGTTGAAACTATTCTTGGGTAAACAGAGAGACTGAATTTTTTAGTGCAAGCAAGGCTTAATGCAGTCAAAACTGATAGAACACCTGACAGAGGTAATAACTTGCTCAGCTCTCCAGGGGAGTGGCAAGCTCTCTTGTATTTCAGGATTTACCTTATGCCTTCAAGAAAATAATACTTTAAATCAACTTTGGTAACAGTGTTGTTGCATGGTACAGAGTAGAATGAAATCTTTTTCAGATTTTTGAGCCTAGTTATCTGTAAGAGAAATACTTTTTTTATCTCCCTCTCTGCCTCCAAGTTAAGCTGAAATGAATATTTACTTTTTTCTGAGCGAGGTGTGTGTTGCAATTCACGGCTGTTTATAGTAGGTTTCTCATCTTTTATTCTTTACTGTCACTTTGCCTAAAGTTTTAAGTATTCTGTTTATAATAAAATTTTAATCTTATTAATGAAAAATTGTAGAGAGACCACACACAGAGGAATTAACTGACCTGTGTTAGTCATGGAGATTTCCACCCTCCCACCCCTCCTCGAGCAGTTTAACATTCT
This sequence comes from Trochalopteron elliotii, assembly GCA_024734555.1. Classification (NCBI taxonomy): domain Eukaryota; kingdom Metazoa; phylum Chordata; class Aves; order Passeriformes; family Leiothrichidae; genus Trochalopteron; species Trochalopteron elliotii. The sequence goes on from JANPWX010000391.1 coordinate 877,106, forward strand.
AGGCTGAACTGGCTTGGGCTGGAGATTCCCAGATGCTTTACAGAAGTGAGGCTTCTGTCCCAAAATCTGTCTTCTACTTGAAATGTTGTAGCTGTGCTCAGAGAGTGTAGATCTGTTGAGTGTTGCAGAATAAAATTATGCAACAGTGGGAAGAACCTGTGGAGGAAAGCAGAGTAATTTGGAATTTGCTTTAGGCAGCAAGGTTGAAATCTGCATTCTTAAGCAAGGTGTCAGGAAATGTTTGACTACAGAATGATTAGTATTTCCCATGGGAAAGACCATACATCTGAGAGCTTGGAGCTTTGTAACACAACAAATATTGGCTCTTGAGAGACAGAAATCTGCATTGCTACTTCGACAACTTTCTGCCTTGTGATGGTGCTCCTTTTAGATTTTGTCATTTAAATAATAAAGGACTGCAAAGCAGGGTGTTCCTTACATGTTTATTCTACTTCTGTTAGCTGCATCACATGCAATATTTAAATATTTTTTAGGTTGCTTTCTGATGGCTTCAAGACTTGTATTTAGTGTGACAAGTTTTGCATTATATTAACTCTTTTTTCCTTTATTGCAGTGCTCATATCTCTCCCATAAGTATCTTGCCAGCCTCTGCAGAGTAAGTATAATGAAAATATAAAATGTTTGAATTGTGCTCTTACTAGAACATGCATAGAAGTTATGTATCCTTTCAAAAAAAATGCAGTAGGTTTGATTACAGTTATGAAGGAACTTGTTTTAGTGTGAAGGATTTCACTGCTGGCATTTAGCACTAATGCAGGAAATACCAAATGCCTGTCAGTGTTGTTGATTGCCAGGGCATGAGAGCAGAGTGTGCTTGCATCCAGAGTCCAAAACTTTGGTTTTGCACTTAAATACATCATAAGTTTTTTACTTAATCTTAGAATAGCATTCCTATTGTAATTTTAGCACCAGTGATACTGAGTACAGTTCAATGGAATTCTTTGTACAAATGTGGAGGAAAATAAAAGCACAACTTCAGAGTTAAAATGGGATTAAATAGTTCAAGATTTTTAGAGGCCTCTTGTATGTTGGGGATGAGCTGCCTGAGAGATGCTCAACAGAGTAGTTTGTTTTTAAAGAATATTGTTCTTTTCTAGATGAAATTTTGGGTATATCCTGTGTCCTTCAGCAGGTACCTGCTGATTGTCTCTGCTATCTTTTGCCTTTTAAGATGACAGCTGTGTTCAGGAGAGGGTGCAGCCAAGTAGAGTTCTCAATAGGATTTTTCTGTCTTCTTTTTCTTTTTAGCATTTTAGAAAGAACAATCAGAGCAGCTGTGGAACAGCATCTTTTGGACCTGCAGAGCAGCTTAGATAACGATCTGAAACACATACAGCAACAACGACTGGGCTGTAACAATGAAACAAAAAATCCCAGTGGAAATGAGGAAGGATCTAACAACCAGTAAGATTTTGTTGTATCTGTAATAAGTTCTGTAGGATTGTGTATCTTAACTCTTCCAAAAAAACCTACCCAAATCCCCCACCACAACCCAAAAGTTACAGCTTTGGCTGTTGACTTCAGTTTCATCTATTTTAAAACAAATCAACTTCCATCAGTGCCAATAATCAATAGCTCTTGAAGCAAACATTTAAAATTGATCTTGTAGCTAAAAATGCTATGAAGTATATCTGCTTTACTGCTGAATTCTGTGCAAGTAGCACAGGAACTTGAATTTACTCAAGTGCTTTCATTCTTATCTCACCAATGTGACTTACAACAAAATTTTAACATGTTACAGCTATTGTAGATTATTTTTCAGTTTCATAACCCTGTCTTTCCATGTCAACACAGCTGCTTTACTGCTCTGGCTGCCAGTGTCAATGAAACAGCCAAGATTGGATAGAATGGCCACTGTGGGTCTATTTGCATAGAGTTCCAACCTTATTTGATCAGATTTTATTTTTCTTGTAAATCAGGCCAGATTCTGAGTGTAGTGATTGCCATGGCAGCATTTGGAAGCTGGTACATTTTGATACTTCATTAAAAATAAATAGTCATGATTAATACCCAGACTTCAAAAATGTGTTGTTAAGATTTCGGTACCTAAATTTCTTTGTTGCTCAGAGCTGGAATATGTGAACAGAGCTTGAAATACATGAAGTGTTCAGGGACTCAAATCTTTTTTTTCTAAATTGTTCAATCTTTAGTGGCTTTAGAAGACAGGAATAAAGTTTGCAGTGGATCATAAAAGTAATAATCATTGCTGGTAATGATCAATTAAATCTGAGTTTTAGTGCTAAAGATTCAATGTCTTTGAAGTAATTTGTAAGTGGGTAATTGCCTGGCAGCTGAATTCCTTCAGTCCCAGTGTAAGTGCTGTAAAGGTTGGCTGATCTCAGAGGAGGAGGCTGCAAGTGCCATCACTGCCGGTTTGAAACCAGTATCCTCCTCTGGCACAGGGACTATTCCAAATGCTTCTGATCATCATTCCACTGTGGATTAACTGTAAGAGAGGATACATGATACTGTTCTTCAAGGGAGTGTCTGGGTTCTTTAAAGCAGCAGACTGTGCACAAGGCAAATACACAGTTAAATTAAGAACTGGAAAAAGCAGTCGTCCAGTGCCAATTTCTCAGTACTAACTTGATGGCTGGAATTAAGAAAAAAAGAGTTAAAATGTTAATTTTCAACCCATTCTGTGTATTATCTCTATATCTGATAGACAAGGAACTTTCTTAATGTGGTTTGGAATTCTTTTTGAGTGAGGAGAAGGAAAGCAAAGAAGTCAAAGGCTTGTGATGAGTGACAGTCATGTGGTAACGGGGTGGTGGCACGTAAGGAATATATGAGAATACAAATATGGTGTCAATTAGTTTTAACCTGGCTGTAATGTTACATGCCTTAAGTTGAAGTCTCAGCAGATTAAATGTTAGAAATAATGGGATTTCTCACTGGAGGGGAACACAGTGACAGTAGCTATAAACTAACTGGTTTCAGTACTGAGGGGAGTGTAGCCACAGCAATGTCATTGAGTCACTGTAGTTTCAGGATGTCATTGCTTCTGGCTGTTGTGTTTTAATTCCTTAGATTAGTATGGTAAATGTGGGGTGTATACCTGGCCCTTTAGACAAAAACCAAATAAATGCATTTTAATATATCTATCACGTATGGATGTACAAAACTTCACATAAATAATTAGTTTTTGCCTACACGTCAGAATAATTCTGTTAAAAAACCCAAACAGAAAACATCCTGATGTTTGATAGTGTTTAAGAGGGGAGGGAAGAAGTGTTTTTTATTTCTTTTTTCTTCTAAAGGTGTAACAACAGGTTTCTAAAGTCCTTCTGTTTGTATCTTTAGGAATGATGTTATTGAAGATAATGACACTGGTAGCAGTGAAAACACAGGAGACTGCTCTGAAGTATTGGTTTGCACTGATTTAGACAGTGAAGCTTTGAAACATGATACTGTAACTGAGGAAGAAGAAAGCATTCAGGTGAGAGCAGGAGTCTCTTGCATATCATAAGTTGCTGCAACTTTAGTGCTCTAGAGGTCCAAGTTTTCCTAAGAGCTCTGATGTAGCATTACATGGTGCTCTTGCTCTGTGCAGTCAGTTGTCTCCCTTGCTGTGCCACGTGCACTGAGAAATTTTTGTGTATTTTGGTGTGACTTGTTTGGAGCCTGACTAGTATTTTTCCCTTCTTCTTTCACAGATACCAGCCCTTCCTTCTGCTGAGGTAAGTCAGTGTGTGAGGCAGCACAGCACTGGTTGGAACAGCATCTGTTTTAGTGAAGGCTTCCTGAGGAGCAGAAGCTGTAGAGCTGAGACTGCAGCATAGCCCACAGTCAAATTGAATGGATCAGGAAAGGGTAGCAGTCACCTTGAGACTTTGCAGCTTCTTGGCTGTGCTTGTACTAGGAAGGTGTGGTTTTTGTCATTACCTAATCACAGCCTTTCCTCTCTATTTCCAGTTTCTTCTGTGGTAGGCAGAAATGTCCTTTTCAGCACATCTTTATCTCTTCCCTGGTTGATGCAATCAAGGAATTCTTTAAAATATGTGCTGCCAAAAATTAAATCAAGGATAACAGTAAGGTGCAAGAGAAGAGAGTATTCTTCCACTCTGTATCAAGCAGCACATATGTAGCTGTTAGATAAGCCCTTCTACTGAAAAATATCAAATCTGTAGTTCCTTATTTATTTGCTAACGATTGTGTTGTTACAAAGTTAAATGGTGAATTCTGTGGGTGTAGAAGTTTGTTAAACGTGTAGAGAACTTTCTGCCATGGTTTTCAGCTTCTTGCCTGTGAGTTCATAAATCTTCCTGAGGGTTTCCTGAAAGATGACCAGATAAGCAAACCTATTGTTAGTAGACTTAACTAGAAGAATTTAATGGGCCTTTGAACTTGAAAAGATGGGAATGGATGCCTGAGCACAGTGAGACTGAGTTGTCTGGAATCTGTATTTTTATTAAAACAAAATGTTTCCGTAGTGCTTTTCATTATTGAGATGTATTCTGCTCTTGGGCTTCTGTTTGCTTTTGGAGATCCCCAAATGGCTCTCTTGAATCACCTAGCAAGCCAAATTTTCCAGTTGTTCCCACAAACTAGCATATTGTTTTGGAATCCCATTCTGTAAATTAAATTTCACAGAATGTATTCATTGCCCTGGTTCTTTCCTCATGCTTCAGTGCCAAAACTTGTTCTAAAAAAAATAATTAGATTGTTATCTTATAGCACAAAATGCATAAAATATGGTGTTGGATATAAAGGGGAACATGATGCTTGGGAGTGCATCATAGAAATACTTTTTTTGTCATAGCTGGTGTCATTCTTGGCCTTTTTTTGCTTTTTGATAGACTTCCGTCCATTGCTCTCAGTGATAAGGGGACATTTTGGCACGAAGTTTTGGTTTTTTCAATGTTAGTTTTTACCATCCTCTTCATACACTGTATCAAATGTTATTGGAGAGTTGTACCTTTTGGGGAGAGGTTAAAGGGAAATGTGATTCTCCTGTGTGGAAGGAGTTTGAGGGGAAGAGTGTAGGGTTGTAGGAAAAGAAAGCTCTGCATGTGGGTTCTCCTTTGGGCCTGAAATGGAAATAGAGGCATCTGTTTCCACAACTCCAGTAAGTGTGATTATGCAAGACTTACACAGCTCATCTCCAGGGTGGAAATTACCTTCTGGAGTATGTCAAATGGACTGTATTTAAAAATTGTTTCCTCAAATCGGAATTTGACTTGAGGACTGAAATAATGTCAGCAGAAGAATGGTGTTTTTTTCTGATAAGAGTGTCAGTTGCTGTCAGCAGCAAAAAACTGGCACCTGTTGGTGTGTTTGAACTCTCCTGGTAACTTGATATTATATTCAGACACTGTAAAGATCATTTTGTGAGAATTCTTGAAGTCTAAAACTAAATTACATATTTTATATTTCAAATTTCTTGTATTTCCACAAATAAGAAGACACTTCTCTGAAGAAATCAAGTACCAGGTTTTGTTCACTTTTAGTGAACAAAGTGGTGACATGGATTCATCTTAATTTGTTTTGTGAGATGGTGTCATAGAACTGACATATAACTTCTTCATTCCCATCCAATTCTGTTGCTGTTTTATTTAGTAACAGGGATTAGTAGCTCCTTTAAAAAGTTTGTCAGACTTGTTTAATGTCATATATGCTGGGCACAACTGTTTTTGAGATTAGGATGTACCACCTCCCATGATTTTAATCACCCCAAACTTCATGTCATGAGTGGCAATTTTAGGTACAACTTTTATTGAAGAAATAATAAAAAATGGTTTATCTGAAGATGGAAAGTCATTGTCTGACTTCTGGTGGTTGAAGCACCTGGTCATTGGCATTACTTGAGATGTAAAAATGTCACATGGTTAAAAAGCATGATTTCCATCCCACACACAAGAAGGTTGTAGTTTTTGAGGGCGTTTCATGGTCAGAGATGATTATGGAAATGTTTGCTGTTGAGAGAGCCATTCCCAAATCTTTCTAAACATACTTTTTCCCAACAGACTGCAGACATATTATTGAAACCATGTGATGAAGATGAAGATGTTGATGGAGAAAATAATAGTGAAAGGTTTGTGTTTTTCTGTAGTCACAGAAACCTATATGATTAACCTACAGCTCTTTTTCTGAACAACCCTATGATCTGGGCTAGAGAAACAGAAGAATAAAAATTTATTTTCTTTAAAATATTTTGGCACATTTGATTGCTCTTAATGATTGAGGAATTAACGTAAGCAACAGTGACTAGCCAGGAAGCTTGGTTAATTTGCAGCTTTACTTCAGCACTGATGCAAATTTCAGTTTTCTTCAGTTGTTTTAACATATTTACTCTCAATTTGAGAATGAAGGTCTGAGCTGTTTTTATTTCCAGCTTTCTTCAAGTCTAGTTGTTGTTTACATGCTACAACTTGAAATTCAATGTGAAGATCAGAGAGAGTGGAAAAAAATACAACTTTTATCCCCCAGAGTTTTAATTGTTGCCTTAAGTAAATACATTGCCTATCTGCTAAAACTGCATGGTGTTTGTAAAAGAAATATGAATGATATAAATGATAATATCCATTTAAAATGATAATGAGGTATGTGTCTTCTTTTTAGGGAAAATAGTATATTGCTTGATGGCAATGATAGAGTATCTTCAGAGGCATTTCTGGTAAGAAAGTTTTCATTTATGTACTGATACACAGCATCTTATAAGAAATACAAATGTGGAGTACACAAGAGAGCTCATCATGTCACTTGACAGAAGCTTAGGACAGCACAGCAAGTTTATTCTTACGTGTCTCATGTAAGAAATGTTTTGTAGTGTAAATAATTGCTGTTGGGGTGTGTGTCTCTATTTGTAATTCCTTGAGTTTGGAAAGGTTTTTTTTTTTTTTCCTTAAAATTTCTAGGAGTGCTGGAACTGATTAAGTACCTGATTTCCAGCTGTTAAGTAATAAAATTGTTTGTTCTTTGAATTCAGGATTCAAGTAGCAAGAGTTGTGATCTCAATGCAAACACGGATTCAGAGGTGCTGCGGGATGACGGCGTTAATGCTCCCGAGGAAGCTCCGGGTGTCCAAGTACCACATCTGGATCTGAAGAATGTGTCTGATGGTGACAAATGGGAAGGTAATTTTCACTCTTTAGCTCACAGTATTGTTAGGGAGGAGTGATAAATAAAACAATTTACAAAGTAGAAGCAGCAGACAACAATGTGTTCCTGTACATGTGGTAAGATTAACCAAGTCATGACTAAGGTCTCATCTTGTTTCAGAACCATCTGCAACTTCATTAAGGACCTTAAAAAAGTCTAAGGAAAAACTAAAGAAAGAAAGTAAAATAGTCCAAGTTTAATTCTAGGTGGCATGTTTTGGTTTTGTTTCTTATTTTTTTTGAAAGTTCCATGACCCTGATTCTCATCCAAGTCTTTAAAAGCACTTGGTCTAATTATATAATTTAGTTAAAATTCTCTTGTCTTTGTTTTATTAAATGTAAACTATTGAATTAACTGAATTTGACTTAAAATCACTAACCTGCCAAACACAGCAGTTCATATTTCAATTTTTCTGAAAAATCTGTCAGTTGTTTTGGTTTCCATGTCATTGGACAATTTGAAGACGCTCTAAATTTTCAAATAAAGGCTAAAGTTGCAGATGGATATTCTCCTGTGCCCCTTCTTCCACGGTCTGCATTTTAGGAAAAGAAAAATACTTGTAACAGTTTTCTCTCAGACAGGATTTTCTGTTTGTGACCTTATTCTTCACTGCCTTCCAGGTTTAACAATCCCCTGAGCTTGGGATTTGACTGATTTTTATTGCTCAAATGTCTGGTAATAACTGTTAAGACTTTTGTTTTACTTAAAATAACCATAAGTTTTTTGTAACCAGAGCAAAACACTCTTGTCAATACCTTCTTTTCAAAATACTTCTTTTTATGTCTTCCTGATACTGTGTTTCCTCTGCCTGGTGTTGATACTTGGAGTCATCACACCTTAAAAAAATGCAAGTGCTCTAAGCTGCTAAACCACTGTGAGCTGTCACTGACAGTGCAGTGGCCACAGGCCACTCGTTTCTGGTTTGGAAAACTTGGAATACAACTTGATAGACGCGGTGCAGGTAAACTGTGCAGGGACAAGGTTTTAACTTTCAGCAGGCTCTTGCAGTGACAGCTGTTCCTTGAGATGCCTTTAAGGGTCACAGTGAAACCTTAGCAAGACACTGGTAACAAGGAATCACTGCACTTGTGGTTGCAGTGTTGGAAATGCTAAAATGAGGGAAGTGAAGCTGGAATGTGTGTCCGGTAACAGTGCAGCTCAGAGCTGTCACACGTCAGCACATAGAGCTTTGTCCTGAAGCTCAAGTGGTGAGAAGTGATTGTTAGTTTATCACTGCTGTTGACTGTCTTGCAAATTAATTGCCTTCATGAGTCCACACTTCCCTTTTAACCCTTTTAATTATTTTGCAAATAATGAGGTTTGGAACTTCTGGTTGGCTTCATCTGAGAGCTGGTTTTGTACAATATTTGCTGGTTGGTGCTCTTGAGCCCCAGCAAACTGCACATTCAGAGTATGTCATGGCACAGAGAAGCCAAATTGCAGCCACCCAAAGACACTGAGTCCAGATTTTCATTCTTGTTGCCCAAGTTAAGAACAGTCTGAAGGTAAAAAAGCCATAAAAATCCTGCTTATGTTTCAGTGTTTTATTTAGTTTAATTGCTTACTTGCACATTACATTTTGTTGCATCCTCTATTTATGTTAAGATGACTTAATATGTATTCTCAGAAGGTTTGTGGCATCCGTTTTCATTATTTCCTTAAATCTGCTCATGAAATTACTTTTGGTTTTACTTCCTCAAATAGCTTTCTGAGCACTTGTTTTGAAAATCAAGCAGCATATTTGTTTATAAATTTATGTTATAACTTCTTGGTATTAAGTTATGTTCTTTGCAAGAGGTCTTATTTCACTGTGAAGTATTTGAATGGTGACTATTCTTCAGTCTTGTTTAGGATGATTGTTAGGAGCTCAGTCTTCCAAGGCATTGCAAGTCCTTGTGGCATTCCACTGAAGTAGAGTGACTTTAAGAAATCTGTACTAGTCCAAATTCAGTTTCAAATTTGGGTCATTAAAGCCAATCTAATAGAAAACTCAAAGGCCTGTATGCAGCTGAGTTCTTGAAAATCAGCATTGAATGCTTGCTGCTGGCCCAAGGTGAAAATGCAGAATGGTTGATACATATTTCTGAGTATTTTTTCTGCATTTGCCCTGCTTTTTGGAAATCACCACCATCTCTATTATTTACAAGCTCTGAGCAAAAACATTAGAGCTTGCCTTTTGTTCATGTGAGGATGCATGAATCTCTTATTAAACTGCAATAAGTCTTCACTATTCCTCTACCAGTTCTTCGTAAACCTTTCCAGTAAAAAATTCAAATTGGCTGAGAACTGAGCATCCTTACCTGCCATGGGAATTGCTTGGAAGCTGAGAGTGCTCAGGGCCTAGTCCAAAAAGATGGGATGTTTTTTCCCTGGTACTGTATCTTCCTGCTTTACATGTTATGTATAGTTTGTTCTGACTGTGCTGTGTGTTCACTTCAGTATTTTTGCCATTCTTTTTCATTTTATTAGCGCCATGCCCTATCACTTTCCCCCTCATTGATTTCAAAACAATGCATCTGCAGAGAGAAGGGGAGGGTAAGTATGGTTCGCCATACATTCAGTTATCTGCCTTTTGATAGTTGATGGTTTGCTTTCTAACTAACCCTTCACCTGCTGTCCCTTATATCTTGGGAATATTCTGATCTGCAGTTTTTTTGTTGATTCAAAAAAGTCCCCTTCTTGTATCTTGTACTGTGCAAACAGGCAAGATGACAGCTGAAAAAACAACAAAAAAATTCCCAATCATACTTAGTAAATGTGCAGTGGAAAGCAGGTACAAGGGTTATTTTTTTTAAAGATTACTTTGTGGGTTTTATTGTTGTTCTGCACACTTTGAACCCAGTTTTCAAATTTCTGATTTGAACTAGAAAAAAACCAGGCAACTCTGAAAGGAAAAGGGGGGGTGGGATTTTAAATTAAAGTAATTGAAAGGCTATATCAGCTTTTTTTCAGACAGCAAGAAAACCATGTCAAAGAATTATAAGGGATGTTAGCAAGGAGCTTTTCATAGGGACTTGAAAGAATTGATTGTTTTGGAATCTCCCTCCTAAAAAATCACCTTCCACAAATTAAGAAATCTCTTTTTCTCAGTGGTGTCAAGATAGATTTTTATCATAAAACCCAAAAACACTCCTTGAAAAAGACTTAAGCAAATGGGCTTTGTACCTAAAGAGGTACTGTCAGACTTACCTTCTTCAAAACCAAGAGGACAGCCTTTCAAAATACATGTGTACAGTATGAAAATTAATTTCCACAGCAAAATACTGCAATGGACAATAAACATATTCTTCTTATTTTATATTTCTGATACATAAATAAGGCTCTTTTACACTTTTGAACTGCTCAGAAATGCATACTCCCAAGATACACTTTGAAAAAGGGATCCTAGTGTGCATACTTCATTTCAGTACCTTTTTCTTTCAGTTATATGACAGAATTTGTAGCTTTCTGATGTATTTCACTGTTTTTATTCACTTTGTGTATGACACCACATCCTCTAGAGCATACAAGACTAAGCATTGGGTTCACATTTTTGTTTCGACTCTTGTTTATAGTTCTGTTAACAGAAAAATACCATTTTGTGTCTTTTTTTTTTTATCTTCTAGATCCATTTCCTGCTTTCAAGTCTTGGCAGGAGGACAGTGAATCTGGAGAAGCTCAGCTTTCCCCACAGGCTGGGAGGATGACTAATCATCCATTGGAAGAGGACTGTCATCCCATATTGTCACATCGGAGTTTGGATTTTGGGCAAAGCCAGCGTTTCTTACATGATCCAGAAACGTTAGACTCTTCATCCAAAGCACTTTCTTTTGTTAGGTGTGTATTTTAATGCAGTCTGGTGGGCAGAGAGTGTTACTGCCAGGATGAAAATACAGCTGTTTGAGCTCTGTATTGATGGCCGTGGGTTTTCCTGGTGTGAATGAACTGCAGACCAAGGTCAGATGTAGCATTGTGTAGCCATTTGGCTGCTCGGCCTGCCCAGGAACTGCTGGGGTGTGTCAGAGCAGGGGTTCAGCTGAGGTGGTGTCTCTCCTAGTAGCCACTGACAGATGCAAAGGGAAAGAGGATAAAAATAGGACAGGACTGCAGAGCTTTCCCTGGCATTTGGTTGTGGCTTCGGACAAATGGCACTTCCTGGGCTGAAAGTCCTATTTATATCCTTTGTTTACCAGGCTTTGCTAGAGTCTGGTCTGTGATTTTATGTAAGCTCTGGCTTTTTTTTTTCCTTGTATTTTTTTAGCCTAGTTTGTTAAAGTAGAGTTGTCACTAATTAGGCTGCAGGTTATTTGTATAAACTGGGCAGTGTGACTTTGCAAAACTGTAAATAACCTGTGACTTACACTGTCTGCTACTGTTACTGGGAAAGGGAAGTTGAGAAGAATTGTCATGCTTTCTATGGAAGAGATAATCTCACAGAAATGAGCATGCCTGAAACAGGAGATTGGAACAAGTTTACAGCTTCTAGTTGTCTGTCTGGCAGATTTATTGATGCAAAAATATCCTTGTGTTAGTTTTCTCCAATTAGCCACAGAAGGTATTTAACAAGTACTGTTAAAATGATGTAGAAGACTGGCCTGCAGAAAAGTGCCAATTGATAATAATAGCTGTTCTCCTCATTCTGAAACTAATAAGGATCTGCTCTAGTAGATTATTAGATTAGTATTGCTAATATCTTGAACTACATAAATGTCACTGGCTGTGGTGAGGGATGTTTCAGGCACCTTGTATAATAAGTGTCCTGGAAAATTCTCATGTCAGTCTTGGAACAAAAATGTTTTACAAGAGCAGCAAATATCAAGGAGCTGTGTGAAAGATGATGTAAAACCAAAACTACATACTTTAGAAGTCTTTTAGTAAAATCTAAGAAATTTATTAGTAAGAGTAACAAATTATGTGGGTACTTTTTGGCTTAAGTATCTCTTAATTTGCCTGAGACAGTTGAGTGAAGCTGTTTAGTTACCAAGGATTGTTCAGTGGTATTTTCTAGCCTGGGCTTTATTCTGTGCCCAGCACTTGAAGAACAACTGAGTATATAGTAACTTAGGTAAATAGCCCAGGCACCAGAAAGTTGGCAATTAATGGTGCATTACACTTGAATTTCAAATATGGTTTTTTTGTTCTGTACTGATGTTAGGGAGACAAAAATAACATCACATCTTGAAGGCAGCAGCTCAAAGTAGTTTGAGTAAATAGCTCTGAAACTTGAAAATTAATGGATTATGAACTGGAGAAAAAATGAAATTACTCATCTCTTACTTAAATATACATGTTCTTTGCACTTATTTAATTATCTAAATGACATTTTAAAAATGTTTTTAAACAGAACACGAAGAGCATCCTTTAGCTCAAAAGATGACAAAAGGGAAGACAAGACACCTTATCAGCTTGTCAAGAAATTACAGAAAAAAATAAAGCAATTTGAGGAACAGTTTGAAAAAGAGAAAAACAGTAAGGTAGGTTAGCACTTCTGTCTTAACTCAGAACAAAAGACTGCATGGGAGGGCTGAGTGACTCCTGTAGTTCGTCATTGAATAACCATGTACACAAATGAGAATTTTGTTAGACACTGGTGTCTGCAAATGGGAGCTGAGCAATATTAGCAATATTAAAAAATCCCAGAGTCAAAGGAGGACAGAGTGACAGTTCTACTGTGAGACTGAGGGCACTTCAGATAAGATGTGTGGAAAAGCAGAAGTGTCTTACCGCTCTCTGGTTCAGCTGCTGAAGTTGTTTCAGTTTTATTTTCACAAGTGTTGTCCTTATGTTCGCATTGAGATCTGGTCTGATACTGAGTGGCATTCCTGTAACTGTTCACATTCACCATCACAAGTACTACCAAACCTTGAAAGAAGTATTTACAAAGAAGATTTAGTGTGTTTGTTTTAATATGTAGCTTATTTGTATTTTTTTTCAGCCCTCCTATAGTGATATTGCAGCCAATCCAAAAGTCTTAAAATGGATGACTGAACTTACCAAATTGAGAAAGCAAATAAAAGGTAAGAGATTGCTACAGTTTCTTGTTCTCTACCAGCACAAATTATCTCCATGACTGAAATGGCCAAGTCTTTCAGTAAAATTCCACAGCACACAGAAATGTTTCATTTCTACATTCTGCACTATGCAAAAATCAAGTTATTCTTATGGCTTTAGTTTTTAAGGAGAGAAACTTCCCCATAGCAAATTGCTGTGTTCCTGTATTTGCAGTTAAACAAACTGAGAGTGTAATTTCTTTTAAACCTTTGGATTGAGCGATTTTTCCCATTTCAGATGCAAAGCAGAGGAGCTCAGAGGGAGAATTCATACCTCAAACACGTCCACGGAGTAACACTCTTCCAAAAAGCTTTGGTTCCTCTCTTGACCAAGAGGATGAAGAAAATGAAGATGAGATGCAGGTTGTGCAGAAAGAGAAGAAGCCCACCAAGGAGGCTACACTTGAACTCATTTTGAAAAGGTTAAAGGAAAAACGAGTGGAGAGATGTTTGCCAGAAGATATAAAGGTAAGCATAAGGTTATGGATAGGCTATTGCTAAGAGAATAAGGGGCAAATAGAGCACTGTCAGACACTTGAGATACCATCTGATCAACATGATGACGCCTCTGGCTAGCAGCCCTTTGCCAGGCCATCACAGTTCAGACTCAGTGGGGAAATTGTCAACATGAGCCACATTTTCCTTGCTGTATATTAAAATATTTACAAGTATGTGCTGACAATATTGAATAGCTTTAAATGGCGGAAGGTGGGTTGTATGATGTTAACTAAGCTAAGTTTGTCTTAGGCATCTGTATAGCGAGTAAAGTGACTTGTGTTTGATTAAATGCTAATTATTCTTGATAGAAAATGACAAAGGACCATTTGGTAGAAGAGAAAACATCTCTCCAGAAGAGCCTCCTGTATTATGAAAGCCAGCATGGACGGCCGGTAATGCTTGGCTTTATTTCAAACTGTGTCCTTGTGTGCATAGACAGCAGTAACTCTCAAGCAATAGTACTTCAGAATTTAATGCTGGTGTATGGGGTTCTTCTTTTTCCTTCTCCAAAACACAAAGGTATCTATTGGCCTCCATGTTGCCATCTGAGGAACTTGCTGCATTGACTTCTAAAAAAAGAAAAAAAGTATGTATTAATAGGCCCCCTTTTTAGAAATCAGCAGGTTATTGGAGTGTGCAAAGTAATGGATGTCATTTCGTGCCTTATATGTCTGTGAGGCAAAGAGATGTCTTAAAAATAAACAAGATTATTGAATTTCCTGGGAAAAGACTGGAAATGTTATTCTGGATTTCACAGAAACAGAAATGAAAAGACTGTTTCCCCCCACCTTCTCTACAGTTCCATCTTTTTCTTTTTTTCCCTTTCATTTCTGTAGAACCATCATCATTGCCAGGCACGCATCTTTTACTCCAGTTCTTGGTCCCTTTTTTGCCTCTTTTCCATGGATATTTAAAGACAGAGGGTTTGCCTGTGCTGAAGCTCCCCTAATTTTTAGGAAGCGTTTAAATCTTTTCCCTGAAAAATACAGACTGTCAAAGTGAGAGAGAATGAAAAAGCACCCACTTACTCCCTTCTGTCTGCATAAGCCCCCTTTCATATGCACAGTTTAAGGTAGTTTTATATTCCTAGTTGGAATGTTGGTGGCCTGGCAGGAGAAGCACACGGCTTTGTGTTTGCTTGTCTGTGATTGAGTGACTGGTATAATTAATTCTGTGGTTTCTCTGCCTCTAGGTTACTAGAGAAGAAAGACATATTGTGAAGCCACTTTATGACAGATACAGACTTGTAAAACAAATGTTAACTAGAGCAAGCATTACTCCTATTCTTGTGAGTAAAACAAATGCTATTTCTGTTTATTTTCCCACTTTTGAACTGCAAGGCTGCCTTTAGAAGAGCTAGTAACACTGTTCTGTGAAACATCAGATACTGTTGTCATTGTACTGAGGCATTTGATTGATTCACTGCTGAGAACAGAGCAGTTACAAGCTGCCTGTGACCTTGATGGCTCTTGGGAATTAAATGGTTCTCTGTGGAAGTGAGTGAGCTGTGCTAACTTGCTGTGGCTGAGATGTTCCCAAGTGCCTGTACTAGGTATGGATCCACAGGACATACTGTACTTTTAGTCCTCCCCAGAATAGTAACACCAGTTGCAGTGCAGGTTGCTGTCAGCAGAGGCTTGAGTGACAGGATTGCCATCAGAACCATTTCATTCCTTCATGCTTCCCCAGAGAGAGAGACATGTTACCAGCACCTGCAGCATCTGTACAACATCCGTGCTTTTTCATTGCATTTTCACTTTATTTCCTTCTGAATTTTCTGTCCTCTCTCTGTGGTCTTCTAAGAGATGAGGAAGAAAAGTTTTCATACTGTGCAAGGAAATTGTAACCTTGTTTATAGTACCTGTAAAACAGCTGGGGAATGACAGGCAGCTGGTTTTGTTCTGCATGAGCCATAATCCAAGCCTTACATACTGACCCAGACTTGCAAAATACCTGTTTGGATGTTGGCTGCTGACCCTTTTGGAAGGAAGGGACTGCATAGCTCATGTGAGATAATCTCTTTGCATACAGACAGTTCTTCCCAGACAAAGGTAGCTGGGCTTACTCAGCAGGAACTTAATCTGCTGTTTACATTGTCACTGACAGTTTTTAGCTCTCCCCTCTAGCTGGAGTACATTGAGATAAAGGGACTAGGTCAAGATTCTGCCTTTCTTGCACATACTTTTTTTTGGTGGCTCCTTTTAAAGAAAAATGTGATTTGCATCACAGTCAAGTTTAAGGGGTTTTATATCAGAATCCCTTTCTGAACTCCATAAACACAGGTTGCTCTTAAGCACTGATGTGTTTCTCTGTGACTGGTGAGTCAGCTTTTTGGTAGTGCCCTTGACTGACTGAGCTCTATCCCATCTCTCCCCTCAGACATCTGACTCTTCAGCTGAGATGTGGTTTACATTCTGGGTAGCCTTAGGGATGTACCACAGTCATTCTGGGTTTTTTGGCTGTGAAATAAAGGCATGGGTGATAGCCCAGCAGAAAGATTTTTAAATTCAGGAGATACGTCAGTAATATGATTCCTAATCTGTGCTGTAGGCAGTACCTGTAAAATCTTTTTCACAGGTCTTTGCTTGTGAAACCTATAAGAGATATGAGGAGCTTTCTCTTATTGCCAAGGATTGTTCAGTGGTAGCTTTGAAATAGTCTATATTCAGTGCCAGATATTTTAAGAATGGGTTTTTAGGTTTATATGACAACTGATTCCATGAGATATCTCTTACTGTATCCTGGTACACTAATGGCATGCACTGAAGCCTGTATGGAAATGTCCAGAGAAGCAGGAGACTATTTACCTTCCATGGACTAAAGTTTCTGACAGGTCCTTGTCTATGTGGCTTTTGTGTTTCACCTTCTTCCTGTCCAGAGACCATCTGTTGGAATTGCTTCTGCTGTCTGGGGCTGAGGGATGAGCAGGACATTATGGCAGGTGTGCAAGAGGCACCTGGACAGCACAGGGACACCTGCTTTGGGCTGGAGTTCAGGGGACTTTGAGGTGGCAGCAGATAGCTCTGATGTCACACTTCCAACTGCAAGGCTTCAGAGTGGTCTGGAAAAAGAACCTGGCAGGATTATTCCCAGTGGATGCCTGGCAGGAGATAACCAGCTCTGTCCTCTGTAACTGCTTTGGTTTGGTAGGAACAAGAATAAATACAAAATTCAGAGCTATCATTGCACTTCATCAGTCTTCTACAAAACATGGAGAGAGTAAATGCTTTTTATTTTAAGTCTGAAAAGGAATATTTTGAAATAAATTACAAGCTACAACATTTATTTCTGTGTCAAGGATACCTTGGGTATCTGAGCTTTTTGGGTTGTATGGTTATTTTTTTTGTGCTCTCTAAGCATATTTACAGTCTTTTATTCATCTCAAAGAGGAAATATTGGGTCGCTTCAATGTAATTCTGACTTCAAACAGCACTTGATGTCTTACTGTACATTTTGGAACAAATTTCCGTTTTTTCAGGGATCACCATCAACCAAGAGGCGGGGGCAGATGTTACAGCCCATTATTGAAGGTGAAACTGCCCATTTCTTTGAAGAAATTAAGGTAGGTATAGTGCATTTAAAAAAAAATACTTCCCAGCCCTTGAAATAGGGAACTGAAATACATCATATTTGTTTTGAATTTCTGTTTTCACTTTCAGGAAGAAGAGGAGGAAAGTGATGGTTTGTCTACAGACCTGAATGATATCTTAAAAACTGCTGCCCAAACACAGCCCGTCCTAAGCCCAGTTGAAAACTCTGAGTCTGATATTGAAGATGGTCAAGAGAAACTCACTCGGGACCTGAGGCTGTCCAGCACCCGAGCTGCTTCTATGTATGGACAATTAAGTGCATAATTTAATTATAGTAGTTGTAATTATTGTAGTTGGAGTCATGATACTAAATCTGTGATGTTGGGTGGAAGGGAGTGACATGTTCAGCACTTCTCAGGAAATGTTTGGATTGAATGAGTGTTCTTTGCTCTGACATATCTGACTAAGATCTTTTTGTACTCAGTGAATTATTTAGTATCTTCTACACCTTCTTCAGCCTTACTTGAGCTGTGTAGACAGCAGAAAATTTATACTCCTTTATTAACTGCTAGTTTGTTCTCAATATTTCACTTTCAAACTGACAGCATGTTCCTTGTGAGCCAGACAAATAAATGATTGGTGCAGCTAGCTCAGTTGTTTCTGAGGAATTTGAATTCTATCGCATGGCCAACATATTTTTCTTCCACTTGAAATTTTTAGGCCTGAATTATTGGAGCAACTGTGGAAAGCCAGAGCTGAGAAGAAGAAGCTACGTAAGACATTACGAGAATTTGAAGAGGAGTTTTATCAGCAGAATGGAAGGTTTGTTTAACACAAAACCAGATGCTAGGCTGCAACCTCATTATGTAGCCAAGTATGTTTTCTAACTTTGAATGTTGGCAGCTGGAATCTGATCTGTTTTTATCTGCTGTGAATAATCTCTTGATGGAGATACACAAAGCTATCTTTAACACTTCCATTAAAAAAAAGCATTTAAAAATACCTACTAAAAAGTATGATTTTTTTTTTTTTTAAATTTTTAAACCCCCATATTATCCCTGTTCTGTAACACAGGGCAGGAAAATTTGCCCATTTGCCTCTTGTTCCAGTACGTCAGTTCTGGCAGTGGATATTTGCTTTACCAGTAAAGGTTTTTATAATTTTAATTCTACTGCATATTGTTTAGCTCTTTTAGGCTTCTTATTTGAATTTATTTTGTCATGAATAGGATTGCATTGCTGTCCATTGTATTTTTGAGGTGTCTCATGTCATGAACAAAACTAACAACACTCCTAAGAGGTCACTTCCTTGACTGGCAAATTGACTTGAGTGACTTGAGAGGTCACTTTCACTTGACTGTGCCTTCTCCTGTATTTCCTGAATGCAAACTCCTGGACCACTGGTCATACAAATTCCAGTAACATGGCTTCATCATGCCCTTACTGAATTTGGGACAAAACTCCTTTTGGCTTCAATGGCAAATAATGAGGTTAATCATATTAATAGATTATGTATTGTAGTCCAGTAAGAATAATTCTCTGCTGCCAATTTGTGTGTCAGTCTACTTACAGTAAAAAACGTAGAGTGACTTAAATTTGTCTCTTTCTGTAGTATGTACACAGGATTTGAAATGAAACTCTTCATATCATGTTAGTAAAATTCCCAGGAGTGCTTAAGGTGATGATTATTACCCAATGCTGCAGCAGTTGTGCTGAATGCTGCTGGGTTTTCAAGTCTGTTTTTTAGTTGATGGAGTTTTAACTACAATAAACTAAAATAAAATGTCATGCCTGTTATTGGTGAACAAGCTGCCAATAATGTTTTCATCTGCCCTAAAATAACTTCCTGTAGCTGCTTCTGTGTTTTGCTTGCTGCAGGATGGAGGATTTAGTTGAAATTTTGATGGTTTTCTTTCTACAGGAATGTACAGAAAGAAGATCGGGTCCCAATGCTGGATGAGTACAGGGAGTACAAGAAAATCAAAGCCAAACTGAGGCTGTTAGAAGTCCTTATCAGCAAACAAGATTCTTCAAAATCCATTTAAATTATATTCCTCCAACCTGTTGAGTAACATGCTGTTTCCATATACTATCCCTGTACTTAATTGGGTGCTTGTGTTCATGTGTCATGCACTGTTGAAAGAATCCAGTTTGTGCACTTTACTGTGGTGCCACTAGGACATGTTTGAAGGGTAAGTAGGTCCTGTCTAGAGAGCAAATAAGGTTTCTGAGTTTGAGACTGCTCTATCCAACTTTAGCAAACACAGTTTCCATCGAAGTTTTGTATTCCAGATGCATCCATCCTGTTCCAAAACAACCATAGCTTTTTTTTTTCTTTAGCATTCAAGAACTTTGGGACTTTTGTTATTATCAACCTTTTGCATTGTTGAAGAAATTATTTATATTGTAATGCTACACCGAACTACTCCTCTTGCCTAAAAAAATCAGCAAATTAAGGGTACAGCTCTTAATTCCTGGAACACTTAAACAGACTGTAATTCCTTTTAGAGGACTGCTGTGGAACAACTTTGATTTTTTGGTATTCTAAATTGCACCTATACACAATAATAATTAACATCTATGGATTTTGCTCATTAGCAGTCATGTTTCCTCCTTGATAAAGGTGACAGTGGACAAACCAGAAAGTGACCTTTTCTTAGTGGCTTTTAAACCTTGGAAAACTGAAAAGTTCAATCACATGCTGCCTACAGGACTCATGTCATTGTTGTTCATTTGATCCCTTTTTCAGTTGTTGTTTATCAGCCAGTGGTGACATAGTGTTGGGGCTGAATTGGATATGGCATCTCCGCTTTTGGAAGATTTGAGGAACACAGTGAACACTTTGGTGTTTGGGAATTCTGATGGCACTCAGAACTTGTGTGGCTCCACAGAAAGGAGCTGGCTTAGGACAGTTAAAATCCCACTGTACCTGAAATGAGTATGGTGTCAAGGGCTAAAATCAGTGTAGTTAACACACAACACAGGGAGAGCCGTCGGTTTGGAGTGGAAAGATTACTGCTGTTTATCACAGTTTTGTTTTACAGTTGGAGAATAAAAATACATTATCTAATCCTTACGATGTAAGCTAAACAGTTTATGGGCCTTGCATGATTTAGCTTCAGAGTTGAATCTAAATAATGTTTTGAGTATCACATCTGCTGTGCTGAATGATGATTTAGGGACTAGCTTTGCTCTGCAGCAGCCATCTGCAGCTGTTTCTGATCTGGCAAAATCAAAATGTTAATTTCAGCTGGTGCTTTCTCAGTTGTTTTTTTTTCTTTTTTTTTATTTCAGTGTATCAGTTTGATTGTGGCCATGTTTTGCATGCACCTTCTCTCACTGCATGTTTTTATGACTGGCTAATGTCAACATAGCAATGATTCACTCTGCTTTATGAAAGACCAAAAATTAACTTTCTCACGATGTAAGAAATGGCTCACACATAACCTCAGAGACTTGTTGTTTCTGTCATGAAGCATATGAAATAGGTTGCAAGTAGGATTCTTAGTGCTCATATTTCATTTGTGTACTGTAGAATACTTCTTGGTTTGTTTTACTCTGCTTGTAAGGCATGTAATTTTGGAATTCAGAAAAAAAAAAAGCACTAAAACTATTGAGCACTGGTGGTATGCCTTTTTTCTTTTCTTTTTTAACTGCAAAATGATCTGGGACCTTAGAGAATTATGAGGTTAGACTAGTCTTGAGACCATTTACCAATTTTACTCAGTTCCATTGTGCAATGTACACTTCAGTTCCTTTTCTATCAGTCTGCAGACACGGGTGTATCCAAACATTGAAACTAATGTGTACTGTATAGTGTTGTACATGAATGTTTGTGTTTTATATACCACATGCAAAATGTCAATATGCACTATTTAAATGTTTTAAATAATATATTCCTCCTTTATAATGCTTAAATCTATATGATTCCAATATTTTTATAAGTGAGTGAGTGATCAGACTGGTTCCAATTCAGAATTAACAGCTGCTTTGTGTTTGTTATGCAGTGTTTGGCTGTTTATTCAGTATAGTAGATAAGCATGGCAACAGTTATGCTGAGTGTTTTGTGCCATCCTTGTTGAGCAATAAATAAATGGTAGAACTAGGCATTTTGTGATATAACAGTTTTACTTTGGTAAAAGCAAAACCTATATATCTATATGGATATATAGATATGGAATATATATAACTAAACCAGATATAATTGCATTGCTATGTCTGGTGCTCATTGTATAGACTTTTATAATAAAAGTACCTTAACCTTTATTGTCTTGTGTCTTTGTTTCTCATTGTGCTTTCTCCTCCACTGCCACCTCTTAAACACGAGTGCTGAGTCCTTTGCTGCTCCTGTTTGTAGCTGCAGGGTGTTGTGGGGTGGGTCTGGATTGCACCATGTGCCCTGGTGGTGCATCCCCTGGGCCTGTGTTCTGCCTGTGCAGGAGAGCAGCCCCAGCAGCTCCTGGACTGGCAGCTTGGACCATGGTGCTGCCTGTTCCTGCTTCAGTTCCTGCTGGGAGTGACACAGGAGAGGGACTCTGGCTCCTTCCTGCCCCAGCAGCAGCAGCAGGCTGGGAGCAGGTGGGGCAGGGAGCCACCACTGGGACAATTCATTCACTGCCAGTGCATGCACCCTCCGTGAGCACATAGTTGTGTCTCTGTATCCATGAGGAACTCTCATCCCTGGAACCAGGACTGCAGCAGTTACTGCTGCTTGTGGCCAGGAAACACTGCTCTTCCACACTGCTGTACACACCAGGGGGTGCTTTTTCTCTGAACCAAACAGCCTTTATTTCTTGGTATGTTGTGATCGTGGAAAAGTGATCAAGGTCTTTAAAGCTGACTCCTGTGTTGTATTCTGTGAAAATGCACCTCTCTTCAGCCTAAAGTGTGGCAGGGGCTGAGGAACTCCTGAAGGTGAAGATTCTGCTTGTGGATGTGTGTCACTGCAGGTAAATGGGAATAAGAAACCAGGAAGTTGAGGAAGATGGAAGGCAGCCTTGGGCATGTTCTTTGGGTTGGGACAGAATAACTTTCCTTCCAATCACATGGCCTTTCTCTGAAAATGGGGGAAAGAAATTCTTAGGACATTGGCCTGAAGAATGAACAAGGTTCCTACAGATCTGTTCCACAATCCCCCATTTTTCCTTAATTACATTATTTATTCAATGAAGCTTGCTGTGATCAGGACACTAACAAGAAAATTCTCTCAAAGGCAGGTTTTGTGGGAACTGCAAATCAACGTGCATTGAACAAAGATTTTAATGAGGAAAATAACTGTTGAACACTATTAGTCAAAATGGAGCATGTTTTTGAGGGTGCAAAGAGCTTGGTTATATTAGGAAAATCTTGTATTAGTGGACAACCAGTTCTGAGACAATGCAAGTGGAGAGTTTTCCAAGCTTTCCCTCTTCAAAAAGGTTTGCCTGAGCTGCTGTGTCACTGCTGGGCGCAGAGCTTGCAGGGAAAAGCCAGGCAGGGTGTGGAGAGGGTGTCCTGTGCCCCAGGGGCTGGGGGGGGAGGTTGAGGAGTGCTTGAAAACTCCTTTGGGGAGTTCTGGGAGAGGAAACGTGTCCAAAGCTTTTGAGGTTCTGTATGAGAGGGCTGCCAGGAGAAGGAAAAGTTGGAGATGCCAAAGCTGCCACACACCTGCTTTTCTGCTGTCAGGCTACTGAGTAATCAGGATAAACACATAATCAGTGACCTATGTGTACGGGGACAAGTGTCCTGGGCTACCGCCTGGCAACAAGATCCCTTCGGAGGGGAGGGGAAGAGGGGTTTAGTTTTTAAAACTGGTCCCTTTAGAAGAGAGTGGATGGCTTAGCTCAGCCCAGAGATCAAAGTACAAAGTCAGTGACCCCTGGCAGGGGTGCTGTGTATCCTGTGTTCCCTGCCTGTGCTGTTGGGCTGGAAATCCCCTCCTGGGACCCGTTGAATGCTTCTGCTCCCTCCTCTGTGACCCTGCTGCTCCACACTGGGATTAGACACAGGGAGAACGGAGCCCACGTAACAGTGTGAAAATGCAGGACGTCGGCTTTAAAATACAACTACGTGTAGGATTTGTCTAAGATTCAGCGGCTTTGGGGGCTGGGGCTGTGTGCCATGCAGGAGCCGAGATGTGCAGCAGCAGAACTTGCCTGGGACAGGGACTGGGGGGTGCAGCGGGTGCTGCATCCCGCTGCTGGCCCCGCGTTTTCCCGTGGCATTGTCCGGATGGCGCCTGGACACTTGTTTTCCTTCTGCAGCTGAGCCCTGGCGATTTACAGACAGTAGTGACTGCCTGGGATTGCACAGCTTTTGGCCTGCACATAACTTATCTCTGGGGCTACGGGAATAAAGGGCTTGAGGAATAAAAGCATGTTCCCGGAATTCCGGCTGGTGCAAGGATGAGGCGCGGCGCCCTCTGGTGCCGACAGCTGTGAGCTCCAGCGCCAAGGAAAAGAGATTTGGGGGTTTTCCTGAAAGCTTCAATTAATTCTGTTTTCTCTGAAGGTAACAGGTAGCTGCGGTAGGAATTGTTGAGAGATAAGCATTAACCTCGGCAGCTGATGCGTGAACGGAGCAAGGGTCGGGGAAAGGGAGGGCCGATGTGGGGGAGCAGATCCGGGATGCTGCCGGGCTCGGGATCTGGTCCCTTGGTCACAGAGCTGTGTCAAAGCAGCCCGGAACACGGCAGAGGAGGTGATATCATTCAGGTATTTGTACACGTGCCTGCCCAGAGATCCAGCAGGGCTGGGAAGTTCTTCTCGGAACAGCACCTGAAAGGTTCGGAGGAAAGACCCAGAAGCAGTGGCTGTTTATACATTTATTGACAGTCCTGCTCCTCTTGTCCAGAAATAGAAAAAAAAAAAGGGGGGGGGGGGGATAGTTGGTTTTAATTAAACTGTGTGAACAGTCAACAGACTCAGAGCAGCTGAGTCTCAGACATTTTGCTGTGCCCTCTTTCCTGAA
This sequence comes from Trochalopteron elliotii, assembly GCA_024734555.1. Classification (NCBI taxonomy): domain Eukaryota; kingdom Metazoa; phylum Chordata; class Aves; order Passeriformes; family Leiothrichidae; genus Trochalopteron; species Trochalopteron elliotii. Next base: position 901,232 of record JANPWX010000391.1, read on the forward strand.
GCTTTCCTAAATCATTCCCTCCCTGAGGGCAGTTGTTGTCAGCCAATATAAAACCATCTTAAAATCACTGACTTTGTGCAGTTCTTCTGCCTCTCGGGTTGTGGCTCGGTGAGGTTTCATCAAGAACTGCAGTTGCCTGGGGATGGAAACAACCTCTGCAGGAGCAGACTCCCCCACCCTGCTGGAATGCTGCTCTGGAGGTGTCGCTCTGAGCTGCGGCTGAGTCTGTCCTCAGAGGTTGGATACCCCTGATGAAGTTCCTTCCATTCCTGTAGCTTGGGAAAGTCCAAATTCAACACCAGAGGGATTAAAAAAAGAAAAAAAAAAAAAGGTCTCGAGCAAAGCCAGCATGGCTGACTGGGGCACCAGGACCACAATCACTCCTGCAGGAAGAGATACATGCATCTTTGTGGGGAAAAATGTTCCACATCTGGCTGAAAGTAGACTTTCTGTCTGGCCCTTGCAAAAAGACAGGATATAGAAATGCACATTTCTTTTCAGAGTGGAGAGAGATGGCAGGGATTGTTGTACAGTAATGTTTACAGGCAGCCTGGGGGCTTTTCCCTTTCTTCTTGTAGAAGTGATTTTAAAACAAAAGTATGTTGTACAGAGACAGACTTACCCCAGCTATGGAACTGGAACAAAGACTGCTGGAAACCTTTTAGCAAAGCAAAGAGAAGTTGCAGTAATATTTCTTCTTGCTGTAGATGCAGCCTGTGACCCAATAGATTGCTGTGAAGCTTGTTTGTTTTCCATACATCTGTTTCTGGTTAACGTTTGGGCAAATGTCCAGCTCACAACTTTCATACAATTGCTAAAAGTCGTTGATCTCGCCCTGCTGCCAATTCTGCTGTTGCAGTGTATGACCTGGCCTGAACAAGCCTTCATTTGACTTTATGGGCATCATTGGTGATTTTTCTTTATTTATAGGCTTAGCTTTTGCTATTCCTATGATAAAAAAATAGTATCCTGTGGAGAAATAGCTTTTGTAAGTCACAGTGGGGGCAACTGTGACTCCTTTTGTGTTCTTTGACTTCCAAAATGCAACCAGCAGTTTCTAAGATTACAGGAAAGAATAAAGCCTACCTTTTCCTTAGCACAGTCTCCATTAGTTTGGCCCTAGACCACGTGGTCAGGAAAAAAGGTAATTCCTAATTTTGGAGAAGTTTGCACTCTCTGTCCAGAGGTCAGCATATGTATTTGCAAAAAAAATATATAATTAAATTAGGTGTCCCATCATGAAGGCAGTCCTGAATCAAGGTCACAACATTTTGCCTCCTTCTGCAGTTAAGAAGCAGCTACTTTTTTCATAGCTTTTGGCTACAAAACTGTGACTGCCTCCCTCTCTTACAGCCTGTACAGGTCATACCTGGCTAACACAGGGTCTAGGAAAAGGCTGAGTTTAGGGAGGCTCTTTGCCTGTGGTGATTTCCCACCTGCTTCAATGGAGACAGCTGCCCACGTGCAAAGTTTATTTTAGATGAGCTTGGAATTTGCGTGACCCGTGTTCGTGAGGGGGAGGTAATTTTAAACTCCTCTGGAATCTTATAAACAGAATTCTCCCTTTGAGTTCCACCTTTGCAACTTATCCATGAAAAGGTAAAACTGAACATTCATGCTGTGCTTAGGAACACTGTGATTCCTGAGTACAGAGAAAGGGAATATGAGCCAACACTTATATCCAGGGAAGGAAGATGTTGACAGCATGTTTACAACATGTTGTTTAAAGAATTCACCAGGATGCAAGGAAATAGCAATCCTGATAGACATGGGCACCAGTCAGCAGCTCTTCCTTTAGCAGGGACCCCTCTGCAGTGCAGTAGGTGTTGGAGGAAAGGGTAAGGATGGATCCTGAATGAAAGCAGAAGCCAGGGAGACTCCAGTCCAGCTCCCCGCCCCCTCTTCAGGCTCTCATTTTGCACAGGGAAGACTGGATCCTCTTCAAAAGGCCCTTGGTTAGATTTGAAGAACCTGAGCTTTTTGGACGTTTTGTCATGAGCTGTAGATATGAGAATTTACAGGCCAAACTTTCTGTATTTGTGCTCTGACAGTTCTTGTGCTGTGTCACACGCTGCACACATTCCAGTTTTACTGTGCCAGCTCTGCTGTGCACCAACACTTCCCTGCTCTGTGAGGATTCAGGCTAAAACAAACAAGGTGGAAAATGAGCAGGGAGTACACAGAGCCACAGCAAGGCCAGAAAGGGGTTTGTGTGCTGGACCCTGCCCTGTGCAGCCTCTTCAGGGTAGGACAGGTTAGACTGAGTCTAACCAGGCACAGACTGGGGCTCTTCTGCCTCGTTGCCTCTTCAGCCAGTGCTGGCCTAGGCTGGCAAACACAGGGGTGAAAGTCAAGGGGTAACTCACCCCCACAGCAGCAAATTCAGCCAGTTCTAGGCACTTCTGAAGATTTCTTTCTCAGTTTTACTGTCTTTGTAGCACCCTAGATGGTGGGTGCCACGACAAAGAGGCAACACGAGACCTGGTAAGGACACAGGAATAAATCATGTGACTGCTCTGATGGACTTCACACAGGAGATGTGTGTGGAGCTGAGAGCAGCCTCAGTGTCAGGGAGAAAAATGGGGGCTGGTGGTAAATACAACCCCTTTGAGCCATCTCAGGCCTTAATTGTCTAATATAGCTAATTACTAGGACTAATAATGCAGTCTTTGGCCTTGAAAAAAGCTAAGGAATCTTTTCCAACAGCCAGCAGCAACCAGTGTACAGACCAGACACCAACTATTGCCAAAAAATGGGAAAGACAGATCTGGGGCTGCTCCCTGATCTAACTGGGTTTCTGCATTTTTAATGAATTGCTCTCTTGCCAGCTGCTACCTGAGGAAAAGTGGCAGCACATGCCTGAGGTGCCCAGCCTTCTCTTGTGCCTTTATGGAAGCATCACAACTCAGTAAATTGGATTTCACACACAGTAAAGGTAAGAGCTCACCTGATTATCCAGAAGAGGTTCTCATTAGCATTACATCCTGAGAAATACATATACATTTATGTTTATGAAATACAAACATGAGTATGATTCATGCAGCTCTGGTTCCTCTAGAGAGCAGCTGTTCTGCCTGAGAAACATCAGCCTCTCCACACTCTCCTGCTTTGATTAAGTGAAGATATATCCTCCCCTGCTGTACCAGTCCATAGATCCCAGTTCCATGGGGATAATGAGGGGGCTGAGGTGTATTTCCATCTCCCAGAAATGGGAAAACAAAGCAGCTCAGCTTATGGAACCCAAATGGATGTAAACAAGAACTTTTATTTTGTAATCCTTGTTAGTTCTTGTGTTCTTCTGACCACTTAAGACAGACCTTGAAATAACACTTCTCTTTACATGAAGTACTCACGAGTTATACAGCCTTAGCATATTCCCAGTGCCTTTATTTACTTGCTCAGTACCTTCACAAAATAGCAATTACTTATTAATCTGGATTTCACTCAGCATGGGCCAGGCAGTTTATTACTTTAAAACCTTATTTCAGTACCTTAAATGAAATAACTCTGGTTTACATAGTTCATTGTTATTTAGGAATGTTCACATGATCTCTCATTGTGTTAAATCAGTGCTAAATGAAGTGTGTGAAGCAGAGTGTTTCCAGAGTATTTTTGCCTGATTCCAATTTATAAATATGTGATTTAAATTCAGGCCTCCTATAATTGATTTCTCCAGAGATGATAGAAGAGATAGGAACACTCACATGTGCTTCTGCTCAACTGAGCTCACTCTTTCCAGTTCTTCCTGTCTCTCTGCTATGGATTTTCCATGCCAAACACCCATCTCTAACGCTGGCACAAAAACAAATCCATGGTTTATCTCAATGTAAACAAGAGAAAAACTCAGCTAATTGCACTCATGGCTGTTATTGACTGCAGAATTGTGGCACTTTCAGAAGCATTTCTGTGCTCAGGCAGGATTACTTGCTCAGATTGATTCGTTAGAGTGAAGTCAGACCTGTCTTCAGCTCAATACTGACATTTTCTGTAAACATGCCAAAAAAGTGTGGAATTACAGGTATATGGAGCCAGTGGTGTTGCCTCCTTTCAGCTGTTGGACCTGGACTACTCCCAGCAGCAAATTCTTGTAGTAAATAAGGCTGTTGTTGTTTGGGAGGGTTAATGTTGTGTTGTGATAGCATTTGTCCCAGCAGAGACCATCCAACAGGGATCCCTTTGCAAACTATGAAAATATTTTTTATTGAAGACTTTTTCCAGCCTAAGCCTTGTATTGAGTATATGATGCAGCAATTAGCTGGCCTATTGTTTTCCTAGGCTGATTATTCAGAAGTATCAGTATTGTTTGTACCCAGAATTTCTCCAGAGGCATTTGAAAGAGTTGGTTGCCTTTCTTCAGCTGAAAGCACAACATGGCACATGGTTTGCAGGGGAACCACGAGGTGAGGGAGCTTCTTCACTTGTTTCTCTACAAGAAAACATATTGACAAGGAAAGCCTTGCCCTGCAGAAATCATCTCCCAGAACTGCTCCTGTCACCCTCAGAAGAGGAGGGCTCCAGGCAGAGGTGGGCTTTGCTCAGGGAGCACATCTGTGCTCAGCACACTGAACATCACCAGGGAGAAGGGGCAAGGAGGAGACACTCAAAGGCTGAATTTAGAGGGTGACAACAGCTTCTAACCTTGCTCTGCCATTTCCAGTTGTCACTAAGTCGTGCTGCTGGGAATTGAGAGCCATTTCCACTGCTGGGATGTTTTTGGGTGGATGATGTGTGGAGTAAGGAGTGAGTACTGAATGAGGTACAGCTGACACAGTGATTGCTGGTAAATGTGGGAGTCACCTCAGTTACTCCATGACTTGTGTGTAAAGACATCTGCCAGAGAAATGATGCAGACTTTCCAACCTTCCACTGGAGCCTGTGGGCAAACTGGGTACTGGTTTGCATCTGATCAGCTCCATCTCCAAATGTGCAACAGGGGAGTTATCTCAGTGTATTTCATCACTTGGGCAGCCCAGAGGAGACGTGTGGTGGTAGAGCTGCAGGATTTTGGGGTAAATTTAATAGTCAGTGTTATGCAGTTCAGCTTTGGGGGTTATTTAATGGCACAGCAGTGCAGGGTGAAACTGAACCCTCTTTTTTTGTGTTCTGGAAGATGCTTGAGAGGTTTGCTGACTGTGCACCTTGATGAGGAGCTCAGGCTAGATCAACCCCCACAAATTTTCTTGTAGTAAGTACAGTGGAAAGGTCTCCAATTTTGGTTTGCTGGAGTTCAGCAAAAACCTATTCCATGGTATTTAATACTGTTTTGAGCAAGGTGTCTGTGAACAGCAGCACACAAACCACTTGGGTGGCTCAAATCAACAGCTTGTTGAGAGTCAACAGCAAGATAAGTTGCAACCACTCCTTGATTAAAGGAGAGAAAACATGATAGCCCTAATGATTCATACTATAGAGGGCAGCTTTTGGGACGAGTGAGCAAGGAGAATAAATATTGATGCTGCCTCACTGGCATGGTGTGGTGTTAATAGGGTGTCGGCATTTGGTTTATGCTAAATATTTTATATATGTCAGATGACAAATGACAGTGGGAATAGACAGGGGAGGGGACAAGTGGAAAGCTTAGGAGGGCAAGAATCCATCTTTCCCAGGCTGCAGCTGATGCCAGACATTCAAAAGCTGCTTTTAACAGATCAAGCAAGGAAGAGTCACAGCTGATGTTGGTTATTTAAAATTTTATTTGCCTATAATTTATTCTCATAAAAACACTCTAATCTATTTGGTTTAGTATTGAGACTTCTGATATTATCACGAGTGATATTAGAGAAGCAGTACAAACCAAGCTACCTTAGCATGTAACCAAGCACAGGTGGAACTAAGGCCACCCACACTTGTAAAAACTAATTAACCTGCTTTCTTAGGCTTTCTAGTTTAAATGCAATACTCATTTAATGGCTATAGTCATCAAACCATATAAATAAAATCTAACATTGTAAAACGGGAACGGCTGAATGTGCAAGAGTCAAAGTAAAAATATGTAAGTAGGTATTTTGCTAATTAGAGCAATCACCAGTTAACTGCATCTATGTTGTAACTGTCTCTTATAGGTGTGAGGTTTTCCTCTTCATTTCCAGTTAAAGTTCATCGCTTTCATACAGTCCAGACTGCTCAGCCAAACGCTGAAACTCCCCTTCTGGTGAGAAAGCTTGTTTCACATCCAGTCCTCTTCCATTGAGTGCCAAATACTTGCTAAAAGTTGGTCGAACCCGTAACTGCTTTGGGGCTGGAAGTGGCTTATTTGCATGTGCTGGAAGAGAGAGAAAAATCCTTTTTTCAGTGCCTTCCCAGAGTGTGGAGACACCCATGGTAGAGCAACCCCATTGCTTTTTATCTGCAATATAAACCAGCAAGCCCTTGGGAAGAATTTAGCAGACAAACCCATACCTCAGACACCAGAGATTTATGTTCACCCTCTTGCTTGGTGTCAGGGAAACCATAAATGCAAAAGGACACTCCACAGTGCACTAAACAAAAGAGCTTTTCCCAGGATAGTTACTTTTTGTCTAGGAAATAAATCCTCCCAGCAATCTGAACTTCATGAGCTTAATCTTGAGGGCCAGTTCTGAATATAAGATGCACTTTCTGTGGCACTGGGACCTGGAACTTACTTGCAACCTCTAGCCTGGCGTGGCATGTGGCCACCCCTGCCCCGTTGACAGCAGACACAGTGTACCAGCCAGCATCCTTCTTGTTTGCATTATGGATCAGGAGGCAAATCCTTCCAGTATTGTCATGGAGCAAGCTGGAAAACGAAGGTGTTAATGTCTAACTGCTTTGAGGAGGAAGGAGAGAAAGCAGAGTCAGTTTGCATGCTGAGGAGCTGAGCAAGCCCCAGAACAATTCTTGCACTGCACACTGTTCAGACATGAACACTGCATTTGTGTTAGAGCCACCAGTGATTCACATCTTGGCACCCTGCAGGTGGCATCAACGTGTGTCCCCACACTGCACATTTCATTCCTAAAGCTGTGCCTCTCCACGGGCCCTCTACTGCGGCTGCACACAGAGGAGCACCTGGCACAGCTCTCTCCCTCTGTGCCCTCAAGGCAAGGCTCTCAGCACTGTGCCTGCCCAGCACACGGGACTGTGCCCCCTGTATCACACAGGAGGGGCAGATCCAGCTTTCCAGCCTGCTGCTCTTAGAGACCAGCCCATTTACACTTGATTTAGCAAACACTGGTTGTTGTTTTCTAACACACCAATGGCCAACTGATCAGAACTCATCAGTAGGATACCTTATTCGGTCTGTATTATATTGTACCATTTCGTTGTTTCTTTTCCAGTAAATTCGAGGTGTTGGGATGGCAGAGATCTGGCATTCCAGTCTGGCTGTGTCTCCTTCAAAAACCTTTTTGCTTTGTGGCTTGAAAATGAAAGTTGGAGGCATGTGATGTTCTTTTGCTGAATTAAAGAGGAGAGATAAGGAGGAGTTACTGGAAGTGTGGAATGCTCATGTCATGGTGGTTTTTTAAGACTTCAGGAGGACATGTGTTCCTCACTGCATCTTCTTAGCCTGCAGGCAGTTCCCATGAGCATAAGGGTGTAGTAAACACAGTCCACTTTAGGAGAGTCAATTAGCATATGTTATCAATACTGGAAAATTAATAACATTAATTAAATTCAATTTTTGACCTCTCACTATATCTGAATATCGTGATAGAAGTGACTTGAAGAAATACGCCATCCTAGATGTAGTTATTAAAATAATCTTGGAACAGGTAAGTTGATTTTTATTGTTTGAGCCTGCATATGTGGAGTGTTACCTCTGCTTCTTATTAGTTTAATGTCCCAAACACAGAGAGGACAGCAGTAGATTGCTGAGACTTTCCCTTTGTGGCCAGGGAGTTATCAGTGCTCTCAGTCTTACCAATTACTTCCACTTTTACTGTGAAAGAGGCTTCTCCTGCACGGTTGACAGCCACACATTCGTATGTCCCTGCATCAGCTGATTTGACTGCTTCAAAAATAAATGAGTGGAAGCCCTTCTCTGACACTATCATTTTATGGAACTGATCCTGATGAACCATCCTTCCATTTTGGTACCACATCACATCTGGAGTCGGGAGTCCACTAACCTGTGAGGGAGAGAAGTGAAGAGTTAAACACCTTGAAGATGATTAAATCCCTCCAATACTGCAGGAGTTCGATGCTGATAGGTGATCAAACCATGTTTCTACTGCAAAACTGTATAGTGTTGCCTAGTTTTGAACATTAATGTGATGTTGCACAGAAAGGCTCATGGAGTGCTGTGGAAAGATGAACTTTAGCTACAAGACAGTAGCTGCTGTTCCTGCAACCCCCTGCTGTTCCCTTCTCGTAGGTGGCTTTGATCAGGCCCAAGATGCTCATTGTGAGTTCAGCTTTTCATTCCCACAGCTATCACTGCAGCAGTGCTGACACCCATAACTGATAAGGGCTGTAAATAAGCTGCTCTGCAGGTTTGCCCCAGCTTCTCCACAGCATTCAGAAGTTTAGGCAACTTGGAGGAAGATGGCTAAAGGCCACGTGTAAGTCTGGTCAGAGTTTACTGAAGCAAAGAGATTGGCAGTCATTAGGAAAACCCCAGCCTGTGAGGGAGAGAAGGGTCCTCTCTTACCCCAGGGCTGGTACAGCTGCCATGAAGTTTTAGGCCATTCCTGAGTTTTGCCTCTATTGAGGGCATTTCCTTGCTTGTCTGCTCCAGCAAGGGAGGAGCAGACAAGTAGAGTTACCTCAGCGAAGACTCATAAAGGGAGGATAGTCCTACACAGACCTCACTGGACGTGTGTCCACTGAAGTAGTGAGTGGAGTCCCTGTGCAAAGCACAAGGCTCCCTGCCAAAAAGCCTTTTTTCAGGAGGACATTAATATTCATTCTTCCCAAGGAAGTCTAGAGACATTCTGTATTTACCACTATTTAGCTTTAATCACAATCTTACGCAGCTAATTACATTTTCCAAGGGAAAATGCTGAAATATTTAGCCATCTCCTGTTCCTTGGTTTCCATAGCCTGGGGAGACCCTGAACCATCTGCCTTTAGTGCTCTGGCTTATTAAAGTGCAGAGGCACTGCAGAGACCTCTCTCCAGGCCCCACACCCCAAGAGGGAATGGAATGGGAAGGGAGAGGCTGGCAGTGGAATGGGAAGGGAGAGGTTGGCATTACTTTGAAGTCGAGCCTGCAGAACCTCCCCTCCTCAATCACAACATCTTCGGGCACTTGTGTAAAACGTGGCTGAAAAAACTTTTCCTGGATCGAGTCATGTCCACGGTCGTCGCCTCTTGAGGATGGTCTGCTCCTGAAAATGGGACAGGAACAGTTAATTGTGGAAAAGCTACTGTAGCACAAGTGACATCAAAGCTCTGATTGCAGCTGGAGTCCCTTAACACATTTAGGAATCCAACACTACACTTCGGGTTGGATTTTCAGCTGTAAGTCATAACTTTTGGTCAGCCACTTCTCTCGCTCAGGTTGTTCAATTCAACACAGAAGCATGACCTTTACTATGGCCTAATATCTAAAAGAACTGACAAGAGAAATTTGGCTGTGTTTCATTTTTATAATTTATATTCATTTAAATAATTTATACTTCTTTGACTAGAAATTAATCTTCTAGAACACAAAGAATATTTTCCCAAGGTGCTTGGAGTTTTTAAACCTCTAATGCTATGCTTAGAATTCACTGGATTAAGACCACAGGCATCATCACCCAGCCATAAATGGTAGCATTTTAATCTAAAGGGAGTGGATTTAGTAATTACTACTTTAGCAAAAGTGGTAAGTAGTGAGATTAAACCAATGTTGTCTAGAAATGTGTGAAATAAAATCTTGAAGAATAGCACAGCACAAGGTTTTGCTTTACCTTACATGTGTTGTAGGAACCTGCAGCCTGATGTTTTCTGCATTCTGGTGCTTGGGAAGAGAAAGAGGAGAGGTGAATTCACTTAGAAAGATTTATCTGTAGACTGAGTGAAAAACCATTTTAAGTTCATATCCTGACTGCTGCTTAAAACCAAAATGAATCTACTTCAGAAGTCATTGGGACATGAGGTAGAGGATCTTGCATGAGGACCTGACACACTCTGTGTTCATCATAGGCTTTGCCACGGCAGAACTTCTCATTGCTGCCCAGGTGATGGGTGCAGCAGCTTTGTCTGGCACACAAAGTTTTCTGCCAGCCCATAACCTTTGTTAGACAAGAGCAGGGCTCCTGGCAATATCTAAACTGAGAGCTGAGTACAGAGTGTCCTTCCCCACAGCAGGAATAGAAGTGGAATCGCTGGCAAGAGCCTCGTATTGTGCCCATTTAAATATGGTACCAGCAGTGATGGACACATGCTGAGCTGGAAAATACTTTTCTTTCTAGATCACAGCACCAGCTAAGCTCGCTGACAACTCTGCAATCACATGACTAAATCTGCTAAAGCACCCAGGATTGATTCCTGTTAGGAGCTTGGATGTTTGGAAAATGCGACAGAGTTTGGTGCCAGCGACTCGTTTTAGCAATGGAGTCAGAGAGAGCAAACCCTGCCTGAAAATTTCTGGAGTGTATGCATTCAGCCATTCCAGTGTTTGGTTCTGCAGCCCAGTCCTGTAGGACATTTAAGCCTGGGTTTAAACTTCAAGCATGGAGGCAGTTTTAAGTTCAGGGGAAACATTACATGAATGAGGGGTTTGCTGGGCTGAGTTCAATGTGCAATCCAAAGGCAATTGCCTATATCTGCTCATTTACACAAGTTCTGTACAGTTATTACTTGTCCTGTCATATGGTGCTGTAGAGGTGAAGTTGCTGATGATTCTAGTGACCTGCTACACGGACTGAGTTACATTCCTGAGGAACCAGGAGGTTGAATGAATCAGTGACTACAATATTTAAAAATAAGACTGAACAATGGGACTAAGATGTCCCAAACATAAGTCAATCTCTGCTTCCAATGTTCTTTTTTTAAAGCAGCATTTCACACATGCTGAAAAGTTGTCAGTCATCCTGTTTTGACTGAATATTTCCTTGTTCTCTGCAAAAGATGAGGCTTCCCTTGCTGTCTGACATTAAAAATTTTCTCTTCTTTCCTGCTCTTGCCAGGCAGGGGAGAAATAGCTCAAACTGTGTATTCCTCCTTTGCTGATCTGAAGTGTCTGTTCCATGCAGGAGTTCTGCTGAGGGCACTTTGGCAGGTGTGTGCCTGCTCCTGCCTCTCTGCTGCTTGCAGCAGGAGGGGTGTTTCCTTTCCTGCACAGGTACCCAGTGCCATACCAGACATTTCCACTAACTTTGGGCACAGAAGTGCCAAAGAGAGCTTCTAGCTGGCCTGAATAACCAACAAATGATGCAAGTCTCCAATTAAAACACTTTGGAAAATGCCAGTAGTGACAGATTCTTGTCTATCAGCATGTGAGCTGCTGAAATAGCTGCTTTGCCTTCTCTTAAAGGTTGCAGCCCCTGGAAGGGCTAAAACCCAACCAATCCCAGCCCAAGACCATGACCTCTTGAAGTCAATGTCACTTATTCTGAACAGAGACAGGTGTAAACTTTGTTGTCTGGCCAAGCCTGGGTACCTGGCTCCCTCATGGTGCTGCTCCCTGCCTGTCACAGGCACTGGGTACTGTGCTGTGCAGCAGCTGTTGTAATTCCTCCCTGGAGAGGTCATTCCTACAGATCAGGCACAGCAAGGGAATGGTGCTTCAATTTTCCCCCTTGGCCATCACCCTGTGAAAGCACCCAACCCCAGCCACAGAGAGCTCTGAGAGCCACTCCCTGAGAGCACATAAACCAAATAAATCAAATAAACCCCATCTCTGCCCCATCCAGGCACAAGCAGCCCACAGAACAATCACAGGAAATCCTTGCTCTAGAGACAGGTCCCCAGTTACCTGTGCATTCTGCATGTTGTCCTCACCCTGTGTGTCCAGCACAGAGGCAGCATTCACTGGCCCGAGCAGCCTGCGAGCCATTCTCTCCTCATAAGTCAAGCGCTGAAAGCAGAGTGGAGAGCAATTCTACTCAGAAGTCCATTTACTACTTCAGATCAGCTTGTTAAGGGCACATTAATATGCCACAAATTCAGGATGTTGTCAATGGAAGCAGGAGCTGAGCAGAAGCCCCACGTCTGGCCCAAAGGGTTTGCAGTCTGTGATGCCAACTGAAGTCAGCCTCAATATATACAGCACTGAAATGCATAAAAGATTAAACTGCCTGTTCATCAAAGCCTCCCTAATGCCATCTGTGGCCTTCCACTCCTCCTCTTTCTCTGCTGGGATTATTTATGGGTAGCTGATGGCATCATCCTCAGAAGCCAGAGTAAGTCCCAGGGTACCTTTCTGTTAGGGCTGGGAAAACCTCCCAAATCATTCAGCTGTGGAGCTGGAGGCATGATGGATGCTCCCAAAAAAAGCAAGAGCCACACCAGAAGCAGACACAGCCAGAGGGGAGCACCACTGCCCCTGAAAGCCCTGGAGAGGTTTATGCCAGCACATCTGCAGGGTGAAATGCTGGGAGCTGTCCGGGGAGGAGGCAAGGACACATTTCAGGCATGACACAATAAGTTCCTATGATCTGGATGTGGCACACAGGGATAAAAATGAGCAGAGCTAAATTCAAGCTCTGTCAGTTGGGTTCCTTTAGAAAAGTATGTTACTGCCCTGGGTACCAGAACACCTGACACTCTGCTGCCCACAAAGTTTAACTCAAGTTTGGATTTTGTGGCACAAAGACAAGCTCTGACTGAATTTCTACTCTGTACAGATACACACGTGTCTAATGCTGGGTGGGGAAAGGTTTGGGAGCCTTGTGGGACTTTTCTTTAGAAGAGAGCACAAGACCTTTAGCAGAACCTGTGAGAGCTGAATATCCCTGAGGTCCTTACGTGTGTATCAAGTGTGGCTGAGATTGGCCAGTTGGCTCAGACGCTGCTGGAGGACAAGGGGAGGAGGGCACAGTGCTGATTGCATAAGCCTTATTTTTAGCCTGGCTTCCTATGGGAAGGAAAGCTGACTTGCCATGACAACCTTTCTTATAGCACATAGGACATTCCTGTTTAGGGGCACATTCAGTCAGATTTTTTTCCTCCTTCACTATTTAAAATGACATATATGACACAAACCTGTTCTCACTGATGATCATGAAAATACTCCTTTCTACTTCAGGGGAAAGAAGATGGAAACTTTAAACACTGGCCCTTTACCAGTCTGCCTCCAGCCAGCAGAAAGGTTCCCACATTAGAAACCCGCCTGCTCTAGCTTGCTGCAGTGGGCTTCCCTACTGGTGGCAAATTTTTCTGCCAGATTTTGATTTCTTGGTAAAGGCGATTCCATTGTGACCCTCTGCAGAATAAATAAATAAATACTGAGACTAAGAAGCCTTCTTATAGGAGACAGGCTTTATGATAAAAGCTCATATAATTTCTTTCATTTATTGTTGCTCATATAAAAGGAAAAATCTACCCCATTTGGTGGTGATTATGTAAAAAGAAAAAATTTACTCTATTTGGTGGTGGCCCCTAGAATGAATTTTCAAATATTTCAATTTTTCCTCAGGTTTTAATGATTCTGAGATGTTTATTAACCCCAGTGCTGAAAACCAGGTTGTAGCCATGTCTAGAGAACTGAGGCATTCTCCTTGGATTTTTAATTTTCTGCGGATGTGATGTTCAACAGGATCCCCAGAAGGGAGTTAAAATTTGTGCCACAGCTCTAAACATCTTCCTTTTTGTTTCCCATTGAAAGAATATTCTGGTCATAAACGGCTTTTGCTCTTGTGGGATCTGTTGAGGTTCTGAGTAAAGGTCTTTGGGCAGTGCTGCTCCTGCATTTCCTTCTGCTTTTAGCTCAATTTGGGGAAGTAGAAGCAATCTCTGCCCCCCTGCCTGCACTACAGAGAGCTCTTTAATCCCTTACCTGGTTGCCATTCTGGAGGAGGCTGTCTTTGCATCGGAGTTTCTTTTCCAAGTCCTGAATGAGGGCCTCTTTTGTTCCTCGAATCTCTTGGTCTGATGTCTTCTGCATAGAGTTGATGCTGGCTTGTTTGTTATACATGGGCTGTGAGTAACTACTCATGCAGAGAGAGAAAACAAAGTTATTCCCATAAGACTGCTGGATTATTTGCTACAGCTTCACAGAATGCACAAGAAAATGTGAGCCTGCCTCCTAAAAACTGTGGCTCAAATGGACCCACAAACCATCTGGGAGGTGAACAGGCCAAGCTGGGTAATTGAGTATCAAAACCTTAAGAAGAAGAATCATGATGCAGCCAAATCACTGAATGTCCTCCCACAACACTCGTTCAGCATCCCTACATCCTGCAGAGGCCCCTCACAGCCTGACCCTGCAGTCCACAGGATACAATCAGCTCCTGGAGCTGGGTGCTACATCTGAACCTGACAGATGCCAGGAAAAGAGGAGCATCCATCAGAACGGGTTGCAAAGGCCTGCTGGAGGTCACAGCACTCTGTGCTGACAGGATCTGGCCTGCTTTGTGACCTGCTTGTGTTCAGAAATTATATCTATTCCAAATCCTCTTCCTCCTGTTGCCTGGGAATTTGTTCTGCTGACTAGACTAGGGTACAAGGATTATAATTCTAGAATACTCCCAGCACTACTTGGACTTAATAACTTAATGTGAGTTATAACTTTAAAACTTTCATGATTTTCCCAACAGGTGAATATATCTCATGTCCCTGTTTGCCCATTAGTAGCATGATTGGGAAAATAATTCCTCATCTCACCCCATGTTGCATTTAAGAACAGTTTATATGAAAATCACAGTGAGGCCCCAAGCCCTTTGTATGGAAACAAACCCCACACTACAAACACAAACCCCAGCAGTCACAAACTCCAGCTGTGTCCCAAAACCCCACACTCCGGCAGGACTTCAGGAAACACTCCTCAGTTAACCCACCCCATCTTACCTCTCCCCTTCCCTCAGTGCTGTGATTCAGAAAACAGAAATATTCTGTTTTCCTGAGTGCAAACTGACACTTAAACCCGGATTTTATATCTAAGTCAGCAGGACCCCCTGCCCCTATCAACTTTCCAATATCTCACTTTGTGCACATTCTACCCTGACTTTCCCCGGGACCTCCAGCTGATATTGGCAGGAATACAAGTTGGTGAGAAGGCAAGGCCCAGCTCCCTTTGAGATCTCACTGACCTTGGAAGATATTTGGATTGCAGCCCAAAGGCAAAATGATATAATACACATTCAGGAAAGAATTTAGTCTTTGGTCTAAAGGGGTAAAATTTTCAAGGGACTGCCTTTCTTTTACATGTATGATTAATAAAAGGGGTGTTCATAGGTGAGTTTAGATCCACATCATGATGTGGAACTTGAAAATATTGCTGAGGCTGGCTAGGACTCTCTAAGTTGTTTATGTGTGGGGAATACTACTGCCTTCCCCCTGTCTCCCTGTCTATAAGCCATGTTTTTGGAAAGAAATTAATTTTGAGATGGGTGCCTGTCCTCTGTTTTAAATAACCTTAAGAGATTTCTGTCAAATCAAACTGAACAATCCAAACCAGTTCCAGAAAACTCACACAGCAGCCTGTGACATGCCCACTGTGCAGTTTAATTCCCACACAAGGGCAGGCACTCACCCTCCTGACCTGACCCTGAGTTCTGCCTTGACCACCAGCAGTCAGTGGGGGCTGTGCCATCAGCTGGGCCAGCCTGCTGCTTTACCAGGGCATTGGGTTTGGGATGGTCAGTGCTGGGGACAGGCCAGAGGGAAGCAGGGCAGGTTAGCAGGCTGTGTATACTTACTGAGGTTCCATGGGAGAAGGAGCTGGGCTGTTATAGTCGGGCTGCGAGGGGAGCACTGAGCACAGGAAGGCTGCGGGGGATTGGTTAGGCATGGGTAGAAGCCTCTGCCCAGATGATGAGCTAGCAGGAGACTGTGCAGATGCAGGTGTGATGGGATATGTGGATTCCTTAGGGGCACTACAGGAAGGTGAGGAGAGTGTGATTGAAGAGCTCAGCGATGACGAGGAGGAGAATTTCTGCCCGCTGGGGTTACGAGGCTGTATGAGGATGGAGGACTGTTTGATTTCTCTGCTTGACTCTGTAGAGGCTGCAGGTCCTGGAGGCTGCTGTTGCCCTTGACACACACTCTTAGACTGGATAAAGTGTTTTGGACGCTCGTAGTTAAACATGGTTGGTTGGCACATAGAGGAAACAGATGGGAGGTTAGGGACACTCATAGGAGAGGTTTCACGGCTGTCCTGGGTTTTTGTTGGTGATAATTGGCTTTGGATAGGTGGCTGGTAAAAGCTAGGTGGTAGGCCACAAAAGTTTTCTTGGCTGGGCTCCTGGATAGAATGGAACCCTTGCCTTGCAGAAAAGAGGCTTTCTTGGAGTGGATTTTCCCTTAAGGAAGACAATACAGATAAAATAAATTGTACGTCACAAGCTGAATCACAAAAAGTACTGTGTTCTGAGCAATCATTAGCAATCCAAACACTATGAAGTTAAAGTTCAATTAAATTAAAGCTTGAACTTAAAATAAACTTATTTAGGGTTTGTTAGAACTGTCCCACAACTGTATGAACATTTTGGGTTACAGTAACAAAAACTCAGTCTGTCTGGCTCAGGTGCAGTGATCACCATGCTTGTCTTATATGCCAGAGCCCAGCAAATTCTAAAGGAAATAGCAACTGGTTAACCACCTGCCTAAGTCTACAGATAAACACAGATACTACTGCTAAGTCAGGTAATTTCCCATGTATCATCTTAACTAAAGATCCCTGGATCCTGATGTTTTGTGCCCTGTCAAAATGCTAAATGTACTA
Organism: Trochalopteron elliotii; assembly: GCA_024734555.1. Taxonomy (NCBI): domain Eukaryota; kingdom Metazoa; phylum Chordata; class Aves; order Passeriformes; family Leiothrichidae; genus Trochalopteron; species Trochalopteron elliotii. The sequence continues at coordinate 918,003 of JANPWX010000391.1, forward strand.
TTTCCCAGAACCAGCTATCTGTGCCAAGAAATTCCTCGTACCATAAGGAAGCACAAAAGTTTCACTTTCCTTTAAGTCTAAAACTAAACTTTTGAAACCAAATCTCCTGATATTTTCTCTAATGGGTTTTGAATTCAGAGCTTCTAATATCCAGCTGAAATTTGGGATTAAAATGCCAAGGACTGTGTGTCTCTTTTTGAGATGATTTCCTGAGATTTGCTATTAAGGCTGCTAATTGCTGGAATGATATGAGCTGCAAGATAGGGTAGGGCAAACTGAGCTGCTCAGAGTCCTGCATTTATTTTGCAGGTGTTTGATATCTAAACCTGGGATTTCCATCAACTCAAGACCTGGGAAAGTTTCGCAGAGCAAGCTTTTTTAAATGGACAAGTGATTTCAGCTCCAGGATAAATAAATAATCCCCCAAAATAAACATAAAGCCACTAATAAAAAATAAAAATTAAAAAAAAAAAAAAAAAAAAAAAAAAAAAAAAAAAGAGAGAGAGAATATAAATCCCCACAGTTACATGTGCTGGAAAATATTGTAATCTTGTCCCACTGAGATCAGCTGTTTTGCTGCTATATATACCCAGTATATTGTATTCCTCTCGTTGGAGAGCCTGGAGAAGGGCTCCACGAGGTCATAAATTCCCATGGGGGGAGATAACTGGAAATGTTGCTCTGACATTAAAGACTTAAGGTTTTCCTTTCCTAAGGGTAATCATCAATATTAGTTGTGAATTAGCTGTAAGTAAACAGAGGCCTTATAGTAAAAATTCCCTAACTTTTCCCTTGTCATACTCTTGTAATTTGAAGCTGGCTCAAATTTTTGGAGCACGTCCACACTATGTCCTCATTCACTGGTGCAGAAAACTTGTCTTGTCTTTATCCCATTTTTATATCACTACCTGGGCACGGATTTGTACATTAACCGTACCACAGGCTGTGGACAGCAGCCAGCTTTCACATTGATTCCTAGAACACCGCATTTAGCCAACCTCTGATGCACAGCAAGGGTATAAGCCATGTTTTCCCCACATCGTTCCACCTTGATTTGGGAGGGGAAAAAAACACATCCGAAGAGACATTTGACCTTACAATATCAAACCAGTAAGTAACAACAGGGACAGTTTACCTGTTGAAAAACTAACCCATGTTTTTGGCTCTGTGGCCGCCCACGTTCCCTTTGACACGGCCGCACCCCAAAGGTACGGCTTCACCTCGGCACTGCCAGCGCGCTGCGGCCCCTCACGCCGCCTCCCTAAACAGTCTCCGAGGGAAAAGTGACGTGAAATAAAACCCAAACAGGCACCTTACCTACCGCCTAGGAGCTGTCACCTGGGCCGTGGCCGGTATTTTGGGAAGGGACGGTCATTCACTGGCCCGGGCTGTCATAGCCGCCCTCTGCGCGGCGGTACGAAACCGGAGGCTTTAATGTGCTGCCAGCGGTGACACCGCGGGACCTGCGTGTCCCCGGCCCCCGCCGCTGTCACAATAAGAGTCTCCGCAGCCCGGACACCGTGTGAGGGCCGGCACTTGGGCAGGTGCCCGCGGGCAGCGCTGGCACCACCCGGCGCTCCAAGCCGCCGCTCCCGCGGCCGCCGCTGCTGCGGTCCGCCCGTCCCGGCTGTGTCCCGGCTGTGTCCCGGCTGTGTCCCGGCTGTGTCCCGGCTCTGTCCTGGTTCTATCCCGGCCCTGTCCCTGTTCTATCCCGGGTTCTGTCGCGGCTCTGTCCCGGGCTCTATTCCAGCCCTATCCCGGCCTCTGTCCCAGCTCTATCCCGGCCTCTGTCCCAGCTCTATCCCGGCCTCTGTCCCAGCTCTATCCCGGCCCTATCCCGGCTCTCCCCCGGCTCTGTCCCGGTCCCGGATCACTGGGGTGGCGGCGGGCACAGCCCCGGGCCCCGCTGGCCCTGTCCCGTCCCCCGGCTCAGCGCTGCCGCTCCCAGGAGCGTCCCCGGCTCCGCAGAATGGGGAGAATTAAGTCGCCAGCTTTTGAACAGAAAAGCCGGTGTTCTACCCTTAGCACCGCCAGGGAGCAGCGAGCAAGGAGCGCTGCAATACGCCTGGACGTCCCTAAGTCCCACTTTGTTATCCCAAGGAACTTCGTGTCCAGAGAAGCTGTGACTGACCCCATCCCTGGTGTTTAAGGCCACCTTGGACGGGGCCCTGAGCAACCTGGTCTAGTGAAAGGTGTTTCCTATCTTTGCCAGATAAAAAGGTCATGTTTGAGGTCCTTTCCAGCTCAAATCATTCTATAGTTCTAAATTCCTTGTTTAATTCATTTACTAATTGCTTGTAGCTAATTGCCTCTGTAGTGATAAAACTCTGGTACTGATTTTAAGGCTGTGTACATAAGGCAGCAGATACTCGAGAGCCGGGTTTAAAGGCCATTTAGATCCCCCCAGCCGCAGACCCGAGCGAGCCCTCCCTCCGTGCCCAGAGCCACCCACACCCCGCTCCTGCGCGGGGCTTGGGCAGGAGCAGAGGCACCGCTCATGGATGTGTCTGAGCAGTCATAAACGGAGTAACAAAACTAGCCTTGTGGAAAGAATACGATAATAATATGGTAAATATTAATATTTTTCTGCTTGAGTTTGTTATTACACCTATTTACATGGGTGAAAAAAATGCAGCTGTGGTGTTTTCATCAGAACAGCAGCAGATCCTGCTGGCAGGTTTGGTGATTCGTATCCCTTGAATCACTAGCTTCTATGCCTAATTACTTCTTAAATTAACATTATAGTGTTTTAAATATCTTAATTATACTTTGGCAACCCACGTCTATTGTTTAAAAACACCCCAAGCCCGAAAGTACCGCAGCTGGGCTGCGTGTGGGCTCTGAGCTGCCTCCCATCTCCCTTCTCTGTGCCCGTGAGTGTGTCAGCACAGCGACCTTCAAGAGGTTAATCCACCTCCAGAGTTTGTATTTAAACATCGTTCCGTCGTTTGTGAACTAAAACTACAGAGCAGGTGTTAATTGAGTGCTAATTTATATAAATTCCTCGCATGAAAGTGATTAAGGGAGGGAATTCGTCCCTAGTTGTCGGAGAGGTTATTTGGTTTTTAAGAAAAAAAAAAAAAAAAAAGAAAAAAAGAGTAAAATAATTAAAAAGAGGTGGTTTGCACAGGGAGACGAGTACTCGAAAACAAGGTACCTGGATCATATAATTGCCCTGCAGGAAGCTGTGAGCACGGTAAAGGTCAGGCTCCGTGCTTAAACAGGCTCCCTGGCTTCCCACCAACTTCAACTTAGCACTAAAGTTGGCTGCAAGACATCAATTTAAGGACAGTTTTATATACTTAAAAGACTGCACACAACCGGGACAGCTTGTGTTAAAGAGAAGGAAAAGAAAAACGTGACATCCAGAAGGCAGGAAAAAGGCGAAAGGACTGAAAGCTGAATTGATGAAGGCAGAGGAATAAATCTCATCTCCTGTTCCAAGTAACTTAATAGTGCTGTGACCAGCACTGCGAGGTGTCAGAAATCAGCTTTTCTGTCCTGCGTCAGTTTACTCTCTAAGAATGGTGCCCTGCTGTTTCTGATTGTGTTCTTTCTCCTCACTGCTTGAGTCAGAGCAAAAAATGTCTAGAAAAACAGTTAAGGATCTGTTGCTTATTAATTAAGATACTTGAAAGCTACCTGAAATACCTGGCAGTATATTAGTGCCTGAAGCATCTTCTTTTGCTTGGATTGAGTTTCTTTAATGAAGTTAATAATCAGAAGTGGTTTTATTCTGCTTCCTCAAGGCTGTTGAGGACACTGTAAGCTGCAGGTGTGAAGGGCTCAGAAAGGAGTAGCTGATAGTGACAGTCTCGTTGAATTGCATTCTCCAGCTTTTGTGGAGTGCCTGTTGCTAGGCAATTATTGGGAGAATATGGGTACAAGAATTTCATTCATTTTTAGCTATTCCCAGTAATAGCTTTGTTCTGTCATCACTGTTTTTGTTGGTATTTGCCTTCGGTAATACATTTGCAACCACATACACTCCATGAGGGAATTATATGCTAAATTTGACTAACAAGACAGTTATTTTACAGCCAGCCATCAGCCATGATTGCTGAGTCTGAGGTAACAGCAACATTTACAATGCTGAGTCACATTCATAATGATGTTTCAAAGCACCTGGCAGTATGTCTGTGGGATTTAAAGGTATTTAAACTCTCATAGATGGGTAATATCTAGAAATTTTTATAGTTTCTCTCTGTATTTTGAGATGTGTCCAAAGTCTGGACTAGTTAATGGTTTTTGGTTACATTTATTTATATATATATATATATATATGTATATATACACACACATATGCAACCTACATTTTTAAGAGCTATTACATAGCAGATTTTTGTGGCATGGTAAATCCCTTTATGCATTAGGGTCTGCTTAGGGTCCCAGCTGATTTCCCTGGAGTGAGCCTGGACTTCATAGAAGGGCTTGAAACAAAACTGAGAGCTTCCTCTTAATGATCTGCATGCTGGTTATTGAAGCAAAACCATTTTTACTCAGTGATTTAGCAAAAAAAGTAACTCTCCTACATGGAAACATCTATACTGAAAAAATGATCTTTCCTGTAGTAAAATTTAAAGGAGGGTGTTGAGAATTGTTAAAATAACTGGTTTAGTTAAAATGGCTGAGTACATCCAAAAATAATCTCTGAGCCAGGGAATGCTTTCTGTCAGGGACAGGCATTTCCACACTCTGTAACAGGATCACTGCAGCTGCAGGCTGGCACTCAGCTGGGAGGGCAGGCACACGTCTGTCTCCACGTAGCTCTCACTGTCACTGACAGGACTGAGGGAATCCTCTGCTGGGCTTGGATGGCTGAGCTGTCACCATTGGGGTCATTATTATGTCTATAAACCCCTGAGAAACCCTCCAGAAATGGGGAAGACATCACTAATCTGTGCATTCTAACCTGTTCTGTTTCTCTGGAGCAATCAAACAGGATAACTGATAATGCAGTAAGTGTACAGCGACCTGAGAGCTGCATTTGGGATGGAAATTGGATCAAGTCTTATTATAAAATGGAATACTTTATTACTGGGGGAGAATATCCATCTCCTGAGTGGGGAGTGTCCCTGCCATGGCATGGGACACTTTTCCTTCTATCCAGTGGGTCACTGGTTTAGTGCTTTTCCTCTACAGAGTGCTTTGCAGGTCCTGTCTGCACCACACTTACAGATCTCGAGTTTTATTGCTGTCCTTCAGAATAGGAAACAGAAACATGAGGTGATGCCACTTGGCCAAGGCCACCAGGGAAGGTGGTGGCAACAACCGTACCTTGAGATTTCCCAGGTACTGTAATCTTTGCCTCATGCTCTGCTGTGGAGCCAAAGGTCTCCTAGAGGACAATTATTTGGGGTGATGCTTTTAAATGACTCACAGACAGGCACCCCTGCAAACAACATCAGGCACTTCCCTGATGCTTTAGGTGGTTACACACTGGTGAGACGGAGCCTGTGACCTGCCAGACTGGTGCTGTACACTGTCATTGTCACCCAGGCAAGCAGCTCAGGCTGCTGCATGTGCCTGATCCTTGTCAGGGTGAGGGGCACTGGGGTGTGCAGCTGGGACCACTGGACAGTTCATACCTCATATGTTGTGAAAAGCTGACCCAAGGGTGTGATTTTCCCTCTGTCTTACCGCAGAGGAGAAGCCCGAGGTGAATTTTCATAAACTCCATGGAAATCTTCAGCTTGGCTCTTGGAATTTTGACCAAAGCCTGTGGCTGCTGCTCGGGTGCCCAGCCCGGGGCTCTCTGGGCTGTAGGATGGCACAGCAGCTGCCCCACGGTCCTTGGCTCCTGCCTGGCTGTTCCTGGGGAAGGTGGGTTTCTTCATGGTGACCTGCACAGCTGGCCTGGGGGCAGCACCTCCAAAGCTCTCCAGCTCTTTAGCTCCTGGAAGTAGAATTGTCCCCACATCAGGTAGGAAGCAGTGGTGCCTCACCAGTACAGCACTCCAATAACAGGGGGTGGGAAACTGGAATGTCTGAGCAGGTAGATGATGCTCATTCTGCTCTGCACAGATTGAAACCTGCACAGCTGCATGAGCCAGACCTGACTGCTGCCCAGGGCTGGTGAGCTCTGGGTACATGCCAGGTGCTGTTCTGCTTGCAGATGGTTTCCAGCATGAACCAAACAGGTCAGGTTTGGCTCATGCTGTGTTTATACCATAAACAAGGTATAGACACAGCCAGTGTGTGGGCCAAGATAGAATCCCTGGAGGGATGGAGCTCAGGGATGAGACTCCTCTGAGAGAGGGAACAACATTTCCACCTTATCATCCTTGACCCAGGAAGAAGAGGGACCAAAAGCACAAACAAAGAACAACTTGCATCCAGCTTTGAGAGGTACCCAAGCAAACTGCATTTTTGGGGCATTTCTCTTCTCTTGAGCCTGCAAAATTGTTTGGGTCTGGCTTCTGCTTGGGAAATATCTGTGATTCTGCCTGATGTTGAGCAACAGCAAATTCTTTTGTGCTTAGTTGCTCAACACAGAAATCCATGTGCTTACCTGGGGAAACAGAGAGATGTGCACTGGATGCTGCAGACCCAAATTCATTTTCAGCAACACATTTAAATATTCCAGAGTCTTCTGGAAAAGCTTCTGTAATAACCAGGGTGCAGACTTCCTCTGAAATAAGAGATTCAGGCATGATGTTGTACCACAAGAGGCAAATGTTACCTGTAGGAACTGCTCTTTACAGGACTCTTTACTTAGTGATGGGGACTGGCTCTAATAAAGTGCAAAAAAGTGATGTAGAGGGCATAGGAGGTCAGGGGCTTTAGAAGGAGCAAGATTAAAGAAGACTCTTCCTGTGACATTAATGAAACAAAACACATTTTTTATGGTGGTGTTTTGTTTGTTTGGTTGGTTTTTGGTAGTTTTGTTTTTGTTTTGCTAAATTCTGTCTTTTCTTGCACAAGTTTAAAAGGTTATAAGTCAGAATGGTTGATATGGTTTCTCTTAGCACAGGGTACTCTTCATTGGCTGAATGTAAAAAGATTGATACCTTTTTCCAAGTGTAGAAAAAAAATCTGGGCCTTTCAGGTGCTTGCAGCAAAATTAAGAACTTGAACGGAAGACTGACTGTTGTCTTCTGACTACCTTTGGACATTATTATTTTATTTTGGATGAGGTGGGAAATACTGAGTGTGGTGAGGAGTCTAACAAAAAATGCACAGTGTACTTACCAGGAACTGCTGATGAACAAGCCTCTGCTCAAGGTAAGAGAGAAATAATTTAAATTATTATAATGTTAGAGTGGAAAAAAACCCTAAACCCTTCAGCCCTCACTCCCTTTCCCTTAACCTCAGCTGTCACCCTGGTTACAAGGGAACCCTCTCCCTTTCTGTCCATCACAAGGAGTAGCATCTGGATAGGGAAAGCTCGGGTGTGGCTGGGGAGCCTGGTGGTACAAATACCTCTCCACTGAGCTGATACACAAAGAGCTCTGCTGACTTTGGGGTTGGTTGTTGTGGGTTTGGCCCTCTGGAGGTCTGACCTCAATCCTGGCAGTATAAGGAATTGTTTGAAATGAGGCTATGCCTTTTTCCCCCTGAGTTGATCAGTAGTTCTAGGATATTGTGACAATGCCTCCATGTCCCAGCAGGGCTGTCATTGATAACTAACAGCCTGGAATGTCCCCCAGTTGTGCCTGACCCACTCATGCACTGCCAGAGGAAGCGCAGACCGTGCAGCAGCCTGTGACTTTGGGTCACCTGATACTGTAAACTTAACTCTGCTTCTGTGAACATCTCCTGATCTCTACAGCAGCTCTCACTCCTGTCTTACCCCTGTCCCAGTGAGCTGTCTGCACCCCAGAGAGGGGCAGCCACACCTACTTTTCCGCAGGATTCGGAAATCGGCAGAATCCACAATCTGGTCATATTCCCTGTACCAGTGAACCTGCAGGGTGGGTGTGGAGTGGACACGACACTCAAACACCACCAGCTGACCCTTGGTAGCTCTTATGTTTTGTAGGCCCTGGAGGAGAAAATGTTTGTGTTAAATGCCTGATCTAAGTATTTCCCCGTTGAAATATTTATTAGGAAATGATACACCCTTCACTGAGGAGGATGGTCTGGCCTGTATTTTCATTTTGCTTACAATAGTTTTCTGAATTCTAAATACATTTGCAGTGGGTTGTGGGTAGAAGTTTTTTCACCAGGAGACCAGTGCTCATTAGAGCCTTGCTTGTGCATTTAAATAAAGATACAAATGCAGGAAAAACATCTGTTCCACTGGATGCAATAATAAGGGTGGTTATAATGTGAGGTTTCCACTTCAGCCTCCTTTGCAGGAAATAAATGAGACAAATTCCTATAAGTGGTTCTGTCTGCCTGGATCGTTTACCAATTAAGATATTAGTTTGATAGCATCACTAACAAAGTATGCTGGCTTTTTTGAATTGTAAATGAACCAATGTTCCAGCCTAGAAATACCTTCTGATGGAAGAAAAAAAATGCAAAATCTAATGCTGATAGTTGCAGGAAAGCTGTGTTGTTCAGACAACTTGTGCTCTTTACCTTTGTAAACACAGGTGTGGTTCCAAAGGCAGACCCAGCCAGGCTCAGCGAGGGACTCTGCATCTAGATGGCAAAGAAAAGAGATTTTTATAGATTGAGTTTTTCACATGCAGAAACCTGGCTGTGTTGCTGGCACTTTACTTTGAAGGAGAAGAAGAGTGTTTTATCTGTTGTTCATGTTCTGGGTTAATAAATACCCCATGGAGAGTCTCCTCCACCCAGGGGCTTCAAGAGGAACCAACTCCCTGGCCTGCAGACACCAGGTTAGTGGGAAGAGGAGGTGATAACCAGTAAATGTTGCTCTGAGCTCTAAGCCAATTACTTGCTCACATCTTGCAGCCTCTGTGTAAAGATCAGTGCTGCTGCCAGTAGCTGTCCCCTTCCACAGAGATCCTGACCTGGTTTAGCTGATCCCAGGTCTGGCACTCCCTGGCTTGTGTCATGTCTGTGGTTGCCACAGCGAGGCTGAACATAGAGAAAAATGAGCAGGATTTTCTACTCTGTCCAGACATCCTCTGTTAAAGCTCAGCTGTCACAGAAGTTCCAGTAAGGCCTCTAATTAAGCAAGAAAGGCAGCTTTGAGATAATCAAATATTTGCAGTGCAAGATATGTCTTTGTTCCATGGTGAAGTGTTGATGTGCACTCACCTCTGTCTCATTTAGCTTTGGAACCATGTGTCTTGCATATAAAAGTGCAACTGAAGTGCTTGGGGTTTTTTGGGTTTTTTTCTGTGACACTGGCCTTTTTTTATAACCTTATCTTTGAAATAACCCATGTTTTCATCTCTTTCCCTCCCAGCCTGGGTTAGGATGTGAATCTGTCTCCAGGTATTCTGACTTCTCCAGCTCTTGGCCATATATGTGCTCTAAACCAGCTCTCTGTTCTGAAGTGAATCTTTGAAGCATAACTGTGGCAGCTCCTTGGGCATTTCCAGCCCTGTCACCTGCTCCATCAATTCTTGGCAATTCTGACTAGGAAATGTTCCAATCCAGAAAGCCCTTTTCCAGAGCTTAGGGTCCAGACCTTGACATTCATGCTGACCCTTGCCTCTTAGACACTTGCTGAAGATGAGCCTGAGCTGATCTCTGCAAAATATTTCTAGAATGCTGTAAATAATGATTTAAAACATGTGTAACCTGCTCTTTGAGTGTCAATAGATAAGGCTGAATTAAAGTGGTGTAACTCTGGTGAACTGAATGGTTGTGAGAGACTGTACTGGTTGAGGAACCAATGGACAGAAAAACACTGGTGGCTCTCTGCTTTCACCTAGTGTGTGGGGAAAAATAAACAGGGGAGGATGGAGACAGAGGCTTTAGGAGGCAAAGTGTACATGATCCAATAATATTTACACTTACTGTGACATTCCTCTGGCCCCGGCAGAATGCTGAGACTTACAAGGAGGCTTAGCCTTTGGATTTTCCCTAAGAACCTGGAGAGACAAACATAAAGCAGTGTGTGTTTAGAGCTATCTTCTTTTCCTTACAGCACAGTAATGACTGTTTTGTGAACTGAGCATTGAATGAAAATTAAGTCTGGTTGGAGTCACGAAGAGGTACCAGATGAAATAGAAGCATCCTGAGTATTTGAGAGTAGGCTCAGGTCACCTCCAGAACGTAGAGACACTTTAAGAAGATTATTGATACAAACCTCTATAAAAGACCCAAGTTATGTGTGAAGCATGGCTTGATGCTGGAACTGGGGCTTTCCTGTATTTGGATGGGAAAATCTAAAAAAACTCTTGTTACTTTAGTGAAAGTGAAAATGGAACCTCCTAAACCAGCTGCTACGTTCCTCTGCATGAAGACTGTAGTGTACTGGATTGACACAGAAAAAGCAGTTATTGAGATCTTAATAGCTCACCATGGTAATTAAGGGTTTACAGGTTTCCTCTTTGCTTCCCTTTTGCTGTAGCAAGAGGGATTGTTCTTGCTGGTGTACCACAGGATGCCAACCCTACTTCTCCTGGGGTCACCAGCACCAGGACAAAGGCCAGCCTTGACAAACACCCAGCAGGAGCAGCAGCAGTGCTGTTGTCACACACTCTGCTTCTGGAGTGAGCCTGAGCACTGTGGCACTGGTGAGGGACAGCAGCATGTGTGACACATGGTGACAGTGCTCCTGTGCCTGTGTGCCCACAGCTGTGGGGAAGGAATGGAGCCTGGTTTGCCAGCCAGGAGAAGTCATGGGAATGCCTGAGCTGGTGTTCTGCTGGCTGCAGGAGCTGTGAAGGTCCCCTGCTGCTCACTGCTGTGATGCAATCCCCATGAGCAGAAGCAGGCCCTGGGATTTGCATTCCCCATCCATTAGGGCAGCTTCCACCCTCTCCTGCTCTTGGTGCCTATGGCATCAAATTCCTCCTTGCCTGGTAGCTGGTGTGGTGTATAGCCATGCCCTGTGCCTGTGCCCATGCAGACAGCACCTGGAGGTATTGGCAGATGTTTGCAAAGCTGTTGTTTCCTGCTGAGTGCTCAGTTGTGAAGGCCACTGTAGTGTTCCCCTGTGATCTGCTTGCCAGAGCCCCTGCCTGTGTGGCAGTTTTCCTTTGTGTTTGCTGTCTGTGAAGAACCAGATGTGAGAGGTCATGGTTTGGCACCTTAACTCCCTTTAAGGTTGCAGCTGTTTTCCTGACAGTGCTCTAAGTCAGAAGAGTGTGGTTGGTTCTTCAGGGTTTGGATCTTACCCTTGTCAATCACACATGGTTGAATTTGGCACTTACAGTGTTTGTTAGACATTTTATAGAGTAACTGCAAATTTGAGATCTTTTAGCTAACTGTCACCCTGTCTGGGAGTCATACTGGTGGAGTTACAGGTGGGTACCTGGTGTAGAGAGACACAGATACTCCAGCAGGGTGGGATTTAGTGTACCTTGAAGAGATCAGTAGGCCACAAATAGCCCATCTTATCAAATAAAATCAACGTACGTGTCTGAATTCCTCAGAGGCTTTGCACAGCTCTTTGGTGTAAATAACTTACTTGAGATCTGTTCTCTTTCTCTTCTGCTTTCCAGCACTCTCCAAAACAGTGACACCCAATTACCATGATGGATATTTTGCAGTCTAGTTGGATTTGCCTGGTTAAAATGAGAACATATCTCTGTGTGTCTCATTCACACCTGCAGTGTGTTACTGAGCCCTGAGGCCCCAGGCACAGTTTCCCATGGACTTGGACCACCCATGGCCTTCATATTTCTAACTGTTGCTTTTGATTTATAAACGTGTCTCAAGCAGTTCAAGGATGGCTCCTGTCCAGGGTTATATCATGAGACCATCAACAGGGCTGTGCTGTGATGCAAGGGCTGCTGGATGATCCCAAACCCTTGGATGTGGGAGCAGAGCCTGGGAAGCCAATGTTTTTGAGTTGCCCTGGGTTCCCACTGCAAACCAATCCTGGCTGGACTCCACCACAGATTCCTGTGGTGCTGGTTGCAGTGCTGCCTTCCAGTCCATCAGGTAACAGCTGGTATAGTCAGTTTTCAGGACCTGGAATATTTGATGATTTGGATTTTTTCTATTTTGCCTCCAAAGAAAAAAGGTGATGAAAAATCAGACATGTTCAGATTAGAAAAGGAGTTCCTGGACTGATATATCTGCTCTAAAGAGTGTCCCATGAACCTGAGACACCATTAACAAAACTGCATTGGAGGATCATTGCCCCTTCTTTTTCTGCACAACAAAAGACTTCATTATCCTTAGAACTGCCATCACTCTTCATGTTCCACTCTTTCCAAGTCCATGATCAGTCTGGACTCACACAAGACATGCAGAGAGGTTGCCCTGTGCAGTGGTCAGAGAGGACTGTGGCCATCTGTGGTTGAGGACCACAGCACAGTGAGGTGCTGCAGGAGCCCGTGGACATACTGTATCTGGAGTGAGGAGCAGGCTCTTGGAGAGAGGCTGCTCTACTGAACTGAATAAGAGCAGCTCCTGACAAGTTTCCAGTATGATGAAAGAGGCAATGAACTTTAGCTCTAAGCAGGAATAGCACCAGCTTATGAATTTGTGCTCAAGACAGTTACTCAGTTGCATGGCATTAGTTCCTCGATGCGATGATTGCTGCTAAGACCTCCTGACGTGGCAGAGGCCATGGCCAAGGGATGGTGGCTCTCAGGGTTGCAAGTGTGCCTGGCCTGGTGCCCTGTGACACACCAGTCAGTGTTCCCACAGTAAATACAGGCAGCTCTGCGTGGGCTGCTGCAGCTGCCACTGCTTGAGAAAGGCTAGGTTAAGTAAGCTCTCATCAGAGCAGATCCTGTCAGTTTAGCTGAGGGAAGACCCCATCACTGGGAATTCTGCTTGTCTTTGACTGCTGTGTGTGTCTACTAAAAAGCAGAAGCCATTCTTGAAATCCACGTTGCTGGCAGCACCTCTGTTTGTAGACAAACTCCTCCTTCACAGGCATGGTTCATGTTAGATGCTCTGTTCTCACCTCCTCTTGTGTGGTCCTTCTATTTCACAGTTTGCTTCTCATGAGTGTGTTGGATGGTCTCACTGTTAATACTAGATTTAGGTAAAGGAGAGTTCATGGCAACAGATAAAAGGCTTATGAGCTTCAGTGCTGGAACAGTCACTGCTCTAGTCTGAATTCCCTGGTTTTGATTGAGACCTAATGACCTGGGCTAGGATATTTAGTAAACCAGGAGACTTTCAAGCCTGCTGAACATGATGGCTGGTGCTGCTTTAAAGGGCGGAGTGTGTTTGGGAGAGTAAATGTCCTGAGAGCATTTGGGCACTGGCTGTAATGCTGACTAGCCCTGCTACTACTAATTGGTTTCACGTGGTTGAAATAGTGGGCTTCTGTAGGAGGTCAAAGCTGTCCTGTGTGTGTGGCTCAGCAGTACAAATGAGAGGAGGTCCTTCAGCTTCCAGGAAAACACTGGAAGGTCACTCTGAGATACCTCAGTTTTCTCTCTGATGCATCTCCTTTTCCTTGTGAGTGATGCTCCAGGCTTCTGTAACTATCAGTTCTCAGACTTCTGAGATCCTGATCCCACATCCAGCTCTGTGTGTGACCTGCCCCTTTGCCTTGCTAAGCAGAGAGGTTTTCTACAGCAGGTTAGCAGTCCTTGTTCCCTGTGAGGGTGGTGAGACCCTGGCACAGATTGCCCAGAGAAGCTGTGGCTGCCCCGTCCCTGGAAGTGTCCAAGGCCAGTCTGGATGAGGCTTGGGGCAACCTGGTTTAGTGGAAGGTATCCCTGCTCATGGCAAGAGAGTTGGAACGAGATGGTCTTTAAAATCCTTTCCAACCCAGACCATTCTGTGATTTTACAATTCTGTGAAAAGTCATCACTCTACAATTTACGGCCTTGAAAGAATAGCCAAGGTTTTACCTTGGTGAGTCATTCTAGCAGTCCTAGTGTCTCATGTAAATGTCAGTCTTTACTTAGTGTAACTCTAGACCTTTGTGGACAGAATTAGAGTCAGCCAAATGAAGAGTCCAAGGACCTTTGCAACCCAACACCAGAATGATTACAAGGTACATGCAGATCATACTGTTGACACAAACCTTAGTGACGACATTCTGGCATTACCTGAATAGCTGACATGGCTGCAGAATTATGCTATATGCAACACCAGGAGAAATTTAAGACAGGGCTAGGAAAGTATTAAATCTGCACGGAGCTCTTCTGCCAGGTGTTTAGATCATGGAAAACACATTAAATCTGTTTTAGGAACAAGACAAGCATCTGCTGGATCTGAAATACACTGCATTGCAAAGAGTGCGTGTAGAGAGGAGGAGTGCATTTTAAAATTTACACTTAGAGGTGAGGCAGAGCTAGACTGCAACGTCACATTAATGTACCAGCTTGTCTTTTATTTAAAAAACAGGCTTGGATAGATACACAGGATAACACTCAGCTTTCAATCACTTTGAAAATGATGCATTTAGCAAGCCATCTGCATGTACCTGATGGTGCTACTCATTTTCATAGAGGTGTTCAAGCTTTGGGAGTGTGTGCTAGACACTTGGGTATCTTGTGGCACTACTCTGGAGGGCCTAACAGAGATATGAATAGGTCTGCAAAGAATGAGGCTCTCCCAATGGCAGTAGGCTGCAGAAAGCTCTGTCTGGAGCTGTGTTTCTTCTGTGCCACATGGCTAAACAGGGAAATTGTCACTTCAGTAGTGAGCTCTCTAGTTATGAGTTCCTTAGTGGTGTGAATGTGTGATTAGAGAGTGGCTCCTCCGTTGCTCCTGGGGTGTGAATAATGAGACTTTTGTAGGAAGTGAGAAAAGAGTGATTTTATTTGCTTCTCTTCTACGCTCCAAGAATCCTGAGAAGATCAGTTGGATTGCAGGGATGGTTGTGATTTGTGGAACGATTTCTTAAAATCACTCCTCTTCAGGTGGGAAATGGGGCAGGTTTGCATCAGCTGGAATATTCTGAAAATAATCAAATAGCTGCAAGAGGTTATTGTAGTCATTGATATGGTATTCACAGAAACTGCAGAATCCTGGTTGGATGTGAAGCTTGCTGAGAGTCTTTCTAAACTAGAAATGCAGCTGAGTATATTTCAAAGACCTCTTTTCTTTTTGGTATATTTTCAGAACAGCTAGCACCAAAGAGCACTATTTCAAAAGCTCATTTTCTGTGAATTCAGCTTTTAATGCCTCCCATGAAGCAGGTTGGAGATGTGCTTCTCAAAAGTTGTGTCTGGCACTCCTGTGGGCATTTCCATTCATGTTTGGGAAGAGCAGAAAGGTGTGCTGGCTTTCAAGGACAGGCTCCTTCTGGGATTAGCAAAGACTGTCAAGCATGGAGACCAGCATGGCTACTGGAATGAGTGTGCTGTGTTTCATGCTTCAAAGTCACTTCTAAGTTTAAATTTGGTTTGTCCATTTTACAGAGCAAATGATGCAAAGCAAAGAGCATCAGCACTCAAAATGTAACGGCATTTGAGCAACAGCAGCCTTAATATAAGAGAGAGCACAGTGGAAAGCTTAATTTTGGAACTACTTAAGGCACATCCCTGATGAGATGGTGAACAAACACACCCAGTGTGTGGCTCACGTGGCTGTGAAGCCTGTGGGATGTTGGCACAGGGTGCAAGTGCAGTGTGAAGAGATGGGGCCTCAGTATCTGTCCCTTCAAATCTCCTTTTGGTTTCCTGGCAGGTCCCTGGAGGGGAGGGCAGGTCCCTGGTGGGGCTCGGGGGCCGCCTAGCGAGAGGCTCCCCGTGTCCCCACAGCCTGTGGGACACTCTGGCAGGGACAGACCCTTCATCCAGAGGCTGGAAGAGGCTCTCACACCAGGGCTGAGGGGGAATTAATTTTATCCCTTGTATTAGATGCCTCTTCTGAGCACAGCTGTTTCTCAGGGCTGGAAAATCCTGGCTTTCCCTCCCCTTATTTGGATAACAGCTGAACTGCCGACAGATATTGGACACTTGACTCAAAGTAGAGTTCCTAGAACCAAGTGACTAAATCCCCTTTTAAGCACCGACATTAAAAGGAGCCTAGAGCTTATTTTAAGAGATGCTAAGCTTCCACTTGAAGTCATGAGGCTCCACACTTGTTAAAGTATATTCGTGTCAAACAGAAATCCTGCTAATTTCCTTCCTTTCTTCCCTATAAAAAAACCTCCCAACCCTGCCCCACTTCTTTGCATGCCAGAGCATTACAGAGATGTAGAAGGATTTTGAGCCCAGACTGCCTGACATGTGGAGCCTGCAGGCCCTGGGGTGAAGGCTCTGGTGCCCATGGCTGTGACCTGCAGAGGATGTGCAGATGTGAATACAGGCAACAGCACTTGGGCAGTCCCTGGGCATCCTGTGGCACCTGCCTGCTGCTCTGTGCTGTATCTTTGGTGTTCACATGGCACAGGCACGTCCCAGAGGCTGTGTTTAGTGGGTACTGAGGGTCCCTTATGTGAATCCTATGGAGCGTTCAGTGCTGTGGGAAGAATGTTGTTCCAAGAACCTGTAAATGCTGTCTCTGCAGTTGGGATGCTGTAACAAAGCCAGATGAAATTCTTTCCTGAAAGCTGTGAGGGAACACACACAGTCCCTCAGTCTGCAGGATTCCTGTGTCCTGAGAATTCTGTGTTAATGCTGAGCTGATGCACTGGCAGAGGGCTGGGCTGCCCTGCTCGGGGACAGCTCTGAGCCCCCGTTCCCCCCTCGCAGCCGTGCCGGGAGCATCGGGACCATCGGCTCCTCCTGCTGCACAGCCCCGCCTGTGTCTGAGGAGGGCATGGATCCCATCCCAGCTCTGCCTTGCACTGCACACTGCTGGACGGTGTTATTCCCATTCCCACACGGATGCCTGCAGGTAATGATGAAGCAGAGGCTCAGCCATAATACAAAAACTCACAGTCTTTTTTTATTTAAGGTAGAAAATATTCAGCCAGTGATAGAGCCGACCTCCCCACCACTGCCTGGCGATGACTCTGCTGCACATCAGAGGGAGGACTGAGTTAACAGGGCCAAAGAGGAGGGCGAGAAGCCTGTCCAGCCCCGTGCTCCGTGTGGGGGGCACCTTCCAAGGAGGCGGCTCCCATTCCAGCAGGCTTAGGAGATGGGAATTGTGCCATCAGTGCATGTAACTGTGACTCATGGCTTTGCTATCCGGAGCCCCAAGAATGACTCTGCGGCCGTGGCTGGACCCTTACGTTTGCATTTTCTGCAGAATACAGCGAGTTCTGATCTCCACTGGCCTCAGACCACACCTGTTTCGTGTGTCCCTCCTTCAGGAAGAAGTAATTTTTGTGAACAGCACTGCAGGAGTTGCAACTGCTACAGCGTCCTGTAGCACAGGATGTCTTCGCTATAGTAGTAATTACCAAAATGGAGAAAGAGCCTTTTCTGCCCCCAAAATAATGATTTTACTTAGCTGATTTCATTTGCATGGGAATAAAAGGAAATATATCCTCAGATGGGAACACATTCAAATGAGATGTCTCTAGAATGACAGCAGTAGCTACGTTGCACTCAGATGCAAATAGGAATGTGGGGTAGCTTTTGCAGAGCCTGCATAACACTTTTCTCCAAAGTGCTATGCAAAGCAGCACGTGCCTGCTGTAGCTTCTGTCATCTCCTGTCACACAGGTGTGCCTCAAGTGGTTACTGACTGCTGGTCTGATGCTTCTGTCATCTAAAGCTGAAATCATCAAAGCTGGCAGGCATATCCAGAGATGAACCAAAGCTCCTGAGCCTGCTGAAATGTCAGCTCTCTTGTCCCAGTGCTGCGTGGGGCTCCTGAGCTGCTCCTGCTGCTGCACGATGGATGCAGGAGGCTGCAGGGAAGGGCAGGGAGTGACAGTCCTTGGGAGCTCCTCCAGACAATGCCCCAGGCAGGGGAGCTGTGCACATAATCCTTCAGTTGCCCATCACCTCACATCTGTGCCCTGAGTGAATTCTGGCCTGAAGATCTTGTCCTAGTCCAGCTCCATCAGCACTGCTCACCACCTGAGACAGGCACTGCACCTCCAAGTGAAGTCAGAGGGTGAGATCTGAATGAGCACAATTAAACAGGAGCCCAGCACCACCCTGGAGTCTGTCTGCTCTGAGGAGTGCTATTTAAAGCTCTCTCATCTCTGGTTTCCCTGACATGCCAGGAGATGTTTTTAGCTCACTGGTCAGAGAATTGTTTGTCTGGGCTGCTGAGAGGTGGTGCCTGTGTCCCCATGGTGGTGGTGCAAGGTTCTGGCCAGAGGCACCTCCCTGAAGGCACACACCAGTGTTGGGGCTCCCCCAGGAGCTGGCGGGGGGGGGGTTGTGGTGAGCCTGTGAACCCCAGCAGCAATGCTGGGCATCAGAGATGTGTAATGACTCCCTCCATGCCACATGGCAGTGTGTGGGCTGGGCAGCCTGAGAGCGGGGAGGGGAGTGTCTGAAGGATGGGGTCTCTGGCCAGCTCCTGCCCAAGCTGGGGCAAAGCTCTTCCTTCTGCTGCCACCTGAGCAGCAGAGTAATCTCAAGCACCTTTTGAATGATGCTGGAGCAGGTTGTTAGTGCAGTGCTGTGCTGTGCTGTGAGGGTGGCAGAGAGGGAGCAGGGGGTGCAGCTGGTGCAGTGATGCCAACACAAGGAGGGCATTTTCCATCATTTTTCCCTTGCATGGGCCTTGCAGAGACTGGAGGGGTCTTGCTATTGTGCAGTGGGGCACAGCTGGGGCTCTCAAATACTTTTTCTCAGTCCTACACCTGTTTCAGATCCTATCCCTCATTTCTTCACCAGAGAAGCTGGGACAGCTTCAGCATCTAAAAGAGAATTCCAGCCTACACCAAGAGATCTGATTCAACAGCAGGGCTCATGGTAATTGCTGGGAGCCAGAAAGTATCATATAACCAAGTCAGAAAGAAGAGCAGTAGCCACAGGACTGTCACCCATTGCATGTGCTGCAGTGTCAGCACACAACTCAAAGCCTCAACAGGAACCTACCTGTTGGACTGTAAAATGTGGTAAAGAAAACTATTCCTGTCTGGATGCTTTTACACAGAGCATAAATCATGCATTTAAAAAGTACAAATAATCAGAATATTGCTAAGCACTGTAGTTTGGAAGCCTGTGTGTAGAACTAAGGTGTAGACTATGAAGCAGTTAAAGGTGCCAATTCCCCAAACCATCATTGTTCAAATTGCCTAAATTAACCTGTCACTGTACAGTCAAAGGAAGCTTTTTCTAGGGAAATAACTTTACAAACCCCAAGCCATTTCACAGAAAATTGAGCTGGCAGAAAGCATTGCATAAAATTAAATAACTTGCACAGATGTTTCTTGAATGAAAATTAAGTTCTAACGATTATTGCCTGTGCCCAGCAGGCATCAAGACTGTGCCATCCAAGCTCTCCCAAACACCTCCTGTGACAGTGTCGTGTGCCACACCCCGTGTCCAAGGAGGAGGAAAGGTTGGTTTCAATGAATGCTGTGGCATTTGGGCTCCCAGACTCCCTGTGCCCGGGCAGTGACTGCTCACAGCCAGGAGCCCATGCACAGACAGGCAGTGTCTGCACAGCCAAAACCCCCCCAGAAATAGGATCAGGCTAATTTTAACTCCATGGACAGCATTTGATATGGAAGCAGCTGGTGTCACACAAAACTCTGGGCCTGTCGAGCTGCCCCAGTGCATCACTGAAGAAAATATGTTCATTTCTACCCAGAGGCCATTAGGAAGCCAGGCCTGATTTTAGCTTGCACTTGACTCATTATAAATCAAAGCTGTAAATTTGTAACCATAGACATGCAGTGGCTGAGCTCTTAGATTTTAATGCCATTTCCTTACTTATTTCACCCTGTAACCCATTACATTGCTAGTATGTTTCACCTGTTTCTGTTTGCAACTGCTGAAAGGGTTTTCTGGTCATACTTCTTGTGTTCCCCTTTTGTGAAAAGGTGTTCTGCAGTGAAAATCTGATTTACTAGATATCATGCTAATTGCCAAGAGCACTCTAGGCAGTGATCTCAGTGTGTGCTTGGATTACCTTCTTTTTGGCAGCTAAAACAAAGACCCTGGGTAGAAAATCCCTAGAAATACAGCAGGGCTTTACTTTTCTGTCTTCTGGAGAGTGGCAGAGGTAGTACATGTGCCAAACTTCAGCTCAAGTGTCCCACAAGCAATTGATATTGCTTAATTGTTAGAAAGTCTCTCAAAACCTAAAATGCCTAATTTAATATTTTTTTTCCCATGCTGCTGCATGGAAAGATGTCACAAGTACAGCCATGTCAGGGTGGCTTTGAGCTCCAGCTCATGCAGCAGCCCTGGCACCCAGCAAGGGGCTGATCCCTGCCCTATGTAAATTTGGAAATTAGGAAATGGCAGTAGGAAGACACATGTGCCCTGTGAGGCACAGGAGAGCCAGGGCTTTGTGTCTGCCTGCCCTCCTTGCCAAAAATAAAAAGTTTGCTTCTGCTTAGACAGCTGGTGAGCAAACACATTTAAAATGTTACAGGTTAAATTAGCAGCAGAGGTAGAGGTGAGTTACAGCTCTTGTTAATAGTATTTGTGGGAAGTGGACAAAATTCCTCTCTCAGGCAGCAAAGACACACCACTCAATTTCCTCCTACCTTTTGCAATGACAGTGAGGAATTTCTCTAGTAGATCACAGTGTTATGGACAAAGCTTTTGGATACCCAAAACTTACTAATTAATGCAACTGAAAATAAAAACGCGAAAAAGAAGATGCTCAGGCAACAAAGGGAATAAAGTTCCTTTCAAGAGGCAGGTCCTGCCCTCAAGTTTTCCTCCCTCCCTCGTCTGCTGAGGGAATACTTGATCCTCCCCTGTTTTGTCCTTTGGAGCTGGGAGGCTCCACACTCCCATCCAGGCTTGGCCATTTTCACAACCCTCTGGATTAAGCCTACAGATAATGGGGCAGGTGTCCATTGTGCCTCAGGGCCTGGGCTGTGGCTCCTGCCCTGCTGGGCCAGGAGAGGAGGGCACTGCCCAGCTCTGCCCATCCCCTGAGGTCACCCCCTGATGCTGTTGCAGAGGCACAGACAGATGTCCTTCCTCCTTGGATGTGGAATAGCCAGTGATGTGTTCTGGTAGCACAGTGCTGGACAGTGAACTTCCATGGCTGTAACTGATGTAAATAATTCTCTGCTCTGTCAGAGAATCAGAGCAGCCTGTGCTGCTGCAAGGTGGAGCACAGGGTGAAAGACTAAATCCAAATCCCACTCCTGTGGTTCTGGTTACGTGCATTACCTACAGTTCTCAGTGCTGTGCAAAGACACCCACTGAGAAACTGTATTATATTTTCTGGCCACTTTCTTCTCTGTGGCACCTCTACCTCTTTTCTCTTCCCCTGCCCAGAGCCATGTTTAGGAGGAGGATTTGGAGCCCAGTGGGTGCTCTGCTGCACGACCCAGCCCATATCACAGCTTAAGGTCTTGGGAACCATTTCATCTTCTCTCAGCCCAGGGCACTAAATGAAGCACTGGTGGATTGGCTGCCTGCAGAGTACCTCTGGGATGAAGTGAGACATTCAGGGGGGCAGAGCTCGTCATGGCTTCACCCCTTGTACCTGTGCTCTGGAGCTGGGATGTCCTGGTTGGCAGTGGGGTCCTCTCTTGCTTTGGAAAGCACAATCTTCCTGGGTGCAAGGGTAAGAGATGCTCATGCAGGCATCAGGGCTGAGCCAAGGATGCTGTGGGTTTGGAGCTCCTGGTTTGCCAGGATGCTCAGATGACCACGCTTGATGAACCTAAAGGTAAGAGTAGAGCTTGGTGTGGCAGCAACAGGAATGCTGCTCTCTGAAAAGGAAAATCATATCCCTGCCTCTTCTCCCTACCTCTAAAAAGCCTCAAACATCCCAAGAACATGGCTAATATGGTAGAAATTAAGGTGTTACTTACCTCTATAAGCCATCAGTTTGGTTTTGGGGCTCTTGCTGGCAGCAGTTTGTGTCAGTGCTGAGTCTTGAAGTGGAAAGTCTCCTCTCCAGCAGCTCCCCTCTGAGGTCTGGAGGCTGTCTGGGGTGGTGGGTTACATTTCTAATGTTCACATCCCTGCTTGTGAGTGATGGCATGGCGGGAATGTCAGCTGTATGGGAATAAACTGTAGCAATTTATTCCCTCCAGCCTGTTTGAAAGTCAACAGAGTGGCACCATTAGCTGGGACAAAACAGGTCCAGTGTTGTGAGATACAACAGAGGCCAGATCTGTAATTGCTTATAATTTGAAATGCTAATAGCCCTGAGTACTGGAAAGATGCCAGCTCAGGTCGATTGTGGCTCTCTGCATTGAAACAGAAGTGTAGAAAAACTTCATTAGAAGCAGTACTCTCTTATACAGATCTGGAATGTAAAGAATTTCCTATTCATTTGGGATATAAAGAAAACCTGAGCTTCTTCCCAGATGCTGAGGAATGCAGGGAGATATCTTGGTGGAGCCAGCACATGTCTAGCTGGCTTGAGCAGCCTCACTTAACCACCCTCCAGACTTGGAAGAGGAGCTGTGTTAGGCTGGTGGGAGCTGAAGGGATGTCCTGATGATGGCAGAGGTGCAGTGCCATTGCACTCCTAAATATCACACAAGGTGCCCTGTGTCAGTGAGGTGTCCTGGGGAGGGAGCAGCAGCGAGGGCATTTCTGAAGTGGAGGGTTGTGTCCATGCCAGGGTCACTGCAGCAGCTGTAGTGGGTGTCCCTGTGCTCCCAAACCCTTGGAGGAATTGCTTTGTGTGGATGCTCAAAGGGCAGGATCCCCAAACAAAGCTGCCCATTGCTCTGCAAGTGTCTATAAACAGATTGGTTCTTGTCTGCCCCCACAGCAGTGCCCTTCCATGGCTGAGAACACCACTGGGGTTATCCTGTTCAGCCCTCATCAGTTTTGTGGCCATGGAAATAACCCAGCTGCTTTGCAGAGCCCTGCCCAGCAGTGTGAGGTACTGAATAATTAGTTACCTTTTGTGGGATTCCCCAGATTCCCAGTTTGAAAACATGGCTTGTAGTTTGCTTTCCTGCAAGCACAAGCTCTCAGATTTTTCCTGTTGCCTTCCTGCTTTATTCATACTGAGTCCCAGAAGCTGTGTGAAAAGGTATAAATTACTTTTGGCTAAAGCATCTCTCCTGGCACTGTTATTAATTTTAATTTATTATTTTTGTGTTATTAATTTATTATTTTTTGTGTCACTGCAAATTGTGTCAAGACCATTTGGGCTCAAGGATGGGATAGTCCTGCCCTCCAGCATGGGCTGCAGTGTAGGGATGCTCTCCCCTTCTTCTGGACAAGAAATTCTGCCACAAATCAATGGGATTTACTTGGATCCCCTCACGAGGCAACCCAGTTCGAGGAATTTAAACTATTATTCACCTCCTGGGGGTGTAATTCCCAGATGAACTTTTGGAGCTTTCTGAATGCAGGAGTGGTGGGAAGAGACTGGCTATTCCAGCCATTTTAAACCCTTCCCAAAATGGAAAAGTAGCAGGTGCAAAGGCCACAAATGCTGGGGCCCTCCTTCCTGAATTGCTTTGTCAAGGGCCTCTGAAGTGACATTTCAATTTATACATCGAATTCTGAGGCAGACAAATAGGGACTTTTAAAATTTTTTTTCAAGAGAGATTTTTGAATGAGGAGTGCAGGTAACAAAAATCTTCTTGTGGAGATGAAGAGATGTGCTCTGTGGAGAAGCTGGGTATCTTCAGAAGCAAGTTGGTGTCTGGGGTAGTTTTGACAGTAAAAATTTAATTAATTCTGACTGTTGTATTCAGAGTTCAGGCAGAAACTTCTCACTTCCTGAGGAAACCTTGCACATCTTTCCACTCTTGTGTGAAGAAGCTGGGCATAAGCTGGTGTTTGTGTCACAAGGAGCCTGGGACAGGGAGGGAGCTTGGCAGTGCTATGAATTTCAGGAGAGGGAAGGTCCAGGTAGGCTGGCAGGTCCCAGCAGGTGTTTCCCAAAGAGGTGCCAGGTTAGCTGTGGCAGTCACAGGCTGGCTGGGGCTGGTTACTGCAGGGGAGGATGGAGCAGGGTGTGCCAGGACAGCTTCTGCACCTGCCTGCAGGGCTGTGTGAGGGTGGGGTGCCCATTGCTGGGGCAGCCAGGACCCTTCCCCCACGAGAGTTTCAGACAGGACAGAGAACACCATTGCAGGTTGAACATCACCATTTGTGAGCAGAGGAGAGACTCTGGGAGGTTTCAGTCACGTGGAGGTGTCATTGCCAGAGGATGTCACAGCCTGCCTGATGTCCCAAGGCAGTGCAGAGGCTGTGAGTGAGTCCTGGGAGCCTCCCCAAGCCTCCCCTCCTGCCTTCCCACACTGGGGACTCCACGTGGGTGGTAAACTCTGGTAGACTTGCCAGGTTTGGCTAGTTACACTCAGTCAAACCTGTCTGAAACTGGACTCACCAGTAGACTCAGCCAAGTCTGGTTAAACTGAACCAAGTCTGAGACTGGAACTGGTTGGGCTACCTTCATCTTTTAACAGTACACTGCTCCAACCCCAAATTTGGGCTGGTACAGTTCCTCTGGCTTCAGAGGACAGTGCAGGTTTATGTCAGGGCCATGTTTGGCCAACAGGGACACATTTGACCTTTCTCCTGACATTGCTGTTCCATTTAAGATCTGATGTTCTCAGTGAGCCAAACAGATCATTAGTTTTAGCCTAGGTGCTTATCGTGGGCATCTTGTAAATTCAGATTATCTCTGACCACATTAGCCAAATACTCTTCTAAATTATGCTGGTGCATGTTTGTAGACTTCAAGGGGATTGAGCAAGTGTGGTGGAAAAGGACTGCAGACGAGCAATTTGGAACTTTGTTACTACATAACAGAAGTGGCATTGCTGGCAGATATCCTCAGTCATCTGTCATTAACTTCTGAAAGCAACTTAGCCGAGGTGCCTGTTTGCTCTTCACGTGCTGAATCCCAGGAACAATATTTTAGTGGGGAGACTGGCCAGGCTCAGATTAAAGTTCTTGCAGAGTGTTGCAATAAAGACATTGCTGGATGCTGCCTCAAGGCATCACTTTATTGGGTGCTCCTACAGCTCTCTTAGTGCTGCTTTCTGGCAGCATTCCCTGGGGTTTAATCTCAGGTATTTTGATGTATCTGATGTATTTTCCACTGTAATTCAAACCTGTGTCACTCTGGGCTATACAGACTTGTCTATAGGCAGTTTGGGGAGTGGTGGACATTGCTGGATGCTTGCCAGGCCTGGGTGGGACACTTGCCCTGATATCTATAGAGACTGCACTGATGTGTCCCCCAGCTGGCTCCTCTGCAGGCTGCATCAAGATACAGCTCTGCAAAACGTGCCAGGGTTTTTTGTGAGTTTCCCCTGTTGGTCTAGGTTTTGCAGCTATTTCCAGAGAGGAATATTTTATCCTGGCCTTTCCCTAAGCAGCCCACTCGGTAGAGCAGACAGGATTGCGCTCACGATCTCTCGTTCCATTTCCCATCACGACAGTGCCTCCTACACCTGGGTGTTCCCCTCGGTGCTTAGGAGATGGAGTTAGATTATTGAGGCAGAGAAGATGGCTCCAAGCAGAGATTTTGCCCTGGGCTGCCTCAGGCAGGGGTGGTCAGGACACGTGCAGAGCGTGGCTGGCTGGCTCTTGGCAGGAGCCGCCCGCGCTCGCTGTTTTTAGCTCTGGCAGGAGCTGCCTCTGAGTGCTCAGGATGCCATCCCAACAGCTGCAGCTCTCTTGATGGACACACAAGCACCTCTGGCCCTCGAGTTTTGCAGGTTTTCATGGCCACAGACAAGGGCATTTAAAAGTTACATTGCCTGTGCTCTGGCAGAAATATTCCTCCTGACTTCCATGTATGGCACAGCCCCTTCTATCAGCATTTAGGGGCTGGCAGGCACAGGACTCTTCCAACGTGGAAGTTGGTGGGAAGCCTGTTTTCTGGCTAGACAGCAGGCTTAAGTGCTTAAGGCAGAGCCCGATTGTCAGTATAAATAGTTCTCTGTAAGGACAGTGAAAATGATTCTCATACAAAGCAGTTGAATTGGGACCAGCAAAATAATATCCCCTGTGAAACTCACACCAATGTCTTGAGACTTGCTGTCTGTGTCAGGTCTGGGTGCAAAGTGGGGATCTTGGAAAGGCATTTTTTCAGGTGGGGATTGTGAGCCTCTGCAAATGCCTTCAGTGGAGGAGCTGGATCTGAGCAGGCTGGAATTCTCCCTGGTTTTATATATAGAGATGGTTTTTTGTTTGTCGTAAATAGGAGATAATTTTTAGAAAAAGGTCTTGGTGCTCTTCTCCTTGGGACTGCTGGATTTTTTGAGCTGCAGGAGTTAAACTCCTGGCTGAGGAGCTAAAAGTAACGAACTAAGCTAAAGCTAAAAGTAATTTCACCCTAAAAGTAAGTGTCTATCTCTGTTTCTGTCTCATTCTTTGCTTCTAGAAGGGCATTGTGTCTAATTTCATGCAGCATCAAAGACTGTGTCAACAAGGATTTGCTTGTGATATTTCCCATGTAAATAAATTTTGCCTAAAACCTCGTTTATCCCTAAATTACCGCAGGAGACCTTCAGGCACCTGAAGGATTTTCATTTCTGCCAGACATGAATTAGTCGAGTCTTAATCTTTTGTGCTGCTGTTCCTGATGTGCCTGTGGCTGCCAGAACGGCAGATGGCACCAGCACCCTGTGCTGCTCACAAGGCTCAGGTGCCTGAGCACAGCCTCGGCCGTCACCAAGCCACTGGGAAATCCAGCTCTAAAATCCAGCTCATAGCAGAGGTAGTGTTTATTTTTGTTTGCTTGTGGGTTTTTTTTTCTTGTTTTGTTTTTGGTTTTTTTTGGTTGGTTGAGGTTTTTTCAGTTTTGGTGGGGTTTTTTGTGGTTTTTTTTTTTTTTTTTTTTTTTGTTTTGTTTTGTTTTGTTTTTGTTTTTTGTTCTGGTTTTTTGTTTTGTTTTGTTTTTGTTTTGTTTTGTTTTGTTTTTTGTTTTGTTTTTAATCTAAGCATCTTCATAGACAGCTGGAGACTGTAGTTTTACTGGTAATTCCCCTTCCCCTCGTGGGTGCCTCACTGCAGTTGTTTGAGTGGTTTGAAGCTGATTAAAGAAACAAAAGGTTTGATTTCTGCTGGGTGGGACAGAGCTCCTTGTTGCCCAGGTGGGCACAGGGCAGACACCCTCAGGGGCTGGGACCAAAGGCAGCCTGGTGGAGTTGCAGATTGGGATGAGCTGCTCTGTCAGCTCCCCTGGCCAGGAACTTGTCTGGGTGCATGACATCACTGGGCAGGAATTGATATCACTGACCAGGAATTGATATCACTGACCAGGAATTGCAGCCCCTGTTTGTAGCTGGCCCAGAAGTCTCACAAGCCCTCAGTTCTTTGCCTAAGACTCTTCAGCACTGGCAGTTCTCCATAGCAGAGGCTGGACATGAAATTCAGCACTCAGCAGGTACAGCAAGGGAAAGAAGTGGAAAACAAAGTCAGGAGATGGAAACCATGGGGAAAGGACAGAAGAGATTAATTCATTAATCGTGGTGATGTTGAATCTCTCCTCTCCACTTGCTGTGTTTACAGGAGAGTGGCAAAGCTCTGAGCACAGCTCTGGTTTGTTGTCTAACAAACATATCTGCATGTACATGTGCTTCACCTGGGGCAAGCTTATGGGACTATCAGTGAAAGCTTTTAAGTTGTCAGGTCAAATCTGCCCCAGCAGAGCTGTTGAAGCTGTGGCCTGGTTTTGTAGCTGGTCCTTGCCTCAACCTGAGTGTGTTTCCAAAGCCATGGACACTCTCAAGTTTCTCCTTGGTGTCTTTCTGTGCATCTCTCATTCTGACCTCATCTGTGACCCTCCCATGGCCTTGCTCCTGAGCTGTGTAAATATCTGAGATGCAGATACTGTAGCCTGGGACCTTGTGAGGATGCAGGGCTTGGTCCTCCCATGGGCTGTGGGATCTGTCCTGGATGCAAGAGGAGCAGCTCTGCCCTGAGCACATGGGAGAAAGAGAGTGTTTGCACCAGGACATGAGAGAGAAGATTGATCTTCTGAAGGATCTGAATACCCAAGTCCATTAGAGTTCCCTGGGAAATAACTCAGATTCATGCTGGCATACCTTGGAAATAATTTAAAATTAAGTACCCAAACCCAATGCATTGCAAGGCTCCCAGCATGTAATTCTGAACCCATTAGGAGATCTGTGCTAATTTTGAAAATAATCTTCCTATTTTAAATATTGCTTTGAATGTATTTTGAAGTTGAATATTTGGCAGAAGGGGAGCAATTAAATCAAAGGAAAGATTATATTGTGTTACTTTAATTGTGATGGATTGAGTCATTTGCTGAAGGAAAATATCTACAAAGCATGTCTAAGTGCAGAAGCAAAACTGAAAACTGGTCTTGGCTGTTCTCTTCCCTGTGATGAATATATATTTATGTAATGCATTCCTTCTCATATCTTGATAACACCATGGGCCCACAGTGCACGAATTAACTCCACTGAGAGCTGCAGTGAGACTGTTTCTGAGCCTGTGTAAGCACAAGATATCAACATTTAGGTCCTGTATGTATTCATTTATACTTTATGGTTTTGAAGAGGAGGAACATCCCTGACTGGATGCATTGCTCCAGTGTCTGGTGTAATTTGGGGTCCAGAAGATTGTCCCATGGCTATTGCCTGTGCATGCTCCTGTTGCCCATGCCATAGGCTGGGAAATGAAGGTTGGGGCATGTGGGATTTTGTGAGAGCCCCACATTAGTGGGTTTCTCTTCAAGAGGAACTGGTGAACTGTTGCAATGCATGATTAAGCCTTCCAAGTTTTATATGTATTTTATTTACATCATGTTGGTATGTCCCTTCCTGAATCCCTTTATCCATCCCCTGATCCCCTTGGTATCTCCCAGAGAGGAGCCCCTTGTCAATCACCCTGGAAACTTGAAGAGAAATAAATCATCTCCCATTTGGCCAGGTGCTCAAGCACCTGCCCTCTTCAATTGTCCTGGTAAGTGTCCCACTCTAGAACCTCCCAACCCCTTCCCACCCATTGGCCCGAATTCTCCCGTGGCCTCAGGCTGTGTCCTGGGGTACACAAGGGAGAAGGACAGGCCGAGCTGTGCCTTTTGCACGTGGAAGCTGCACAATAAACACCTTTCAAACCCACAGCAGAAGCCCACTCTTCATTCCAAAGCCTCACCCATGCTTCCAGCTGGCAGATCTGAGGGACCCACACAATTATTGTGGTTGGTCTGGGGTGAGTAGCCTGCCTGTAGCAGCCCCCCAGGGAGAAACCACCGCAGTGAACCCTGCCTGATTTCCACCTTCAGAAAATTAGGCAGCAAGGGGTAGACAAATGATGATTTAATTAAAACTGTCCTTTTTGGAGGTTTAAATGAAATCTAGTTATTAATCTATACAGCAGACTGTAGTTTTTGTGGCTTATGTTTACCTGGAGGTGTATTTGGTGAGTGCTGGACACTCAGTGCTCCCAACCCCAGCAGCAGTCAGCTGTGAGTGCTGGACACCTCGAGGGACCAGCACAGATGGGAAGGAGCAGGGGAAGGAGCACAGTCTGATGCCACCACGCTCATTGTTAGCTCCCTTCAGGGTGTATCATCTGTCTCTGGGCCATTCCCATTCCTATTTCAGCCCACAGGCTGCTGGCAGCTGCTGTCATTACAGCTTCTAACTGGAGCAGAGGGGTGATGGTGCTAAATGCTGCTGGAGACAGGGAATGGCTTGGGCCAAGCTGGGGGGAGTTTTGTCCAGCAAGTGATGTCTCATCAGGAAAGAATTGTATGTGCAAAGGTACAGCAACAGCTTTTGCTTCTAATTAAGCTGCACCTGTGGAGCTTCTGGGGTTATGGGAACAGAGCTGCAATAGAGGTTTTTAAATCTGTGTGCTGTGGTAATAAAGCCATTAGTATTTGAGGATGGTGTTGGCTGTTAACTGTCCCTCTCTAATCCTTCCTTGGTTAATGAAAATAGCAGTTGGATAAAAATGCAAAGATTTTGAGTTGTGAAAATGTGTGTTTGCACCACTAATCACTTGAAAAATCAATCTCCAGACCTTCATTTGTTAAGAGCAGCTGATTAGCTGCTCTCCATGCTTTTTCCCTTTTACTAAAACCCCTGAGTCGAACAGCAGAAGGACTATAATTAAAGGGCAGTTTTTTCCTTTCTGTATGACATTCTGTCAAATGTTAGCCAGTGGGTAGCTGGCACACACAGGACAGAAATGCCTTTGCCCTGTTGGTGCAAGCCCAGGCTTCACCTGTGAGAGGGAGATGGGGCTTTGCTCCTCTCTGCACAGGCATTGACAAATTTGGGACTGGATTGTGGTTTTGCTGGATTTGGCAGCACTCTCTGTCCCTTGCTCAGCTGCCCTGGTGGGGAGACTTCCTTTGCCAGCAGACTGTGCCTTGGAGGTGACAAAAGGAGCCACAGCAGACCCAGGCTCTTGGTTTCCACATGCTTCCTTCTCAAGGGCCCCAGGTTAGATGATGATGATGATGATGATGACACAAAGATCTTTTGACATAGTAAAAGATAACTCTAAGGTTAATACTCTGCCAATCCTGTGCTTTATCCTGGAGAGTGATGGCTCTGAATGAGAAAGAATAATTCTGAAGTCTAGAGAGAGTCACTTAAATTTTAAAGATTTGTGCTTCTCTTAAATGACTTCCCTGTTCAAAGGTAAACAGTACAATTTGTCTAGCCAGGCTGTAGGTGAAAAAGGGGCTCAGTGAACAAAGCCGAGGGCTTTGTCTGTTTTCTGACTGGTACCTTCTGGTTTCTAAATGGCCACATATCTGCCATCTGGCAACAAGAAGGTTTTTAGTATGAAAAATTAATTAGATACAATCTAACCATAATTCTGCCTTGATTTTCTGCAACACAAGAATAGTTTGTACCCATAAAAGACTGGCAGGAAATATGATGA
The DNA here is from genome assembly GCA_024734555.1 of Trochalopteron elliotii. Taxonomy (NCBI): domain Eukaryota; kingdom Metazoa; phylum Chordata; class Aves; order Passeriformes; family Leiothrichidae; genus Trochalopteron; species Trochalopteron elliotii. Next base: position 948,809 of record JANPWX010000391.1, read on the forward strand.
AAAAAATAACTACTCCTCTTAATTTTTTTGTTGATTTCCTTCTTTTTCAAAAAAAGTAAACAATTGTCCCACCTAAAGATATGCATTGTTCAGGCTTTTGCTGTGTTGTCTAAGCTGCCCAACCCAGCCTGTACTACAGGTGTGACCACCACAGCTGCTGCCTTGGCCAAACAAGGATGACAGATAATGATAATAATGACAATATGTGCCAATAATGACAGATTGTGCCATAATGGGTTTATGACACGACAAGTAATTATTATGGACTGAAGCAATTCCACAACCCTTGTGACTGAGGCTCCAGAGATAACAAGACAAAATGTCAATACAATAAAGGAGTGAGAAGGGGAGAGACTTTTGGTTATTTTTTCTTCCTTCTTTTCAAAACTGAGACAAGAAAAAATCTGATTGTTTCATATTTTCTGGCTCTTCATATTTACATTGAAGCCACTAGGAGAGAAATACACGGAAATTTCCTCTTTACTCACAAAACGTGAGCATGATGTGGAATTCAGCAGAGAGCTTGGGCAGTTCATGCACAAAGCTGGTCTGGATTCTCTTAGGGTTTTGTCTAAATGCAGCTGTATAAATTCATTGATAAGGCAGTGTCTGAACACTGTCTGTAGGAGTGTTGGTGTAATTTGGCAAACAGAGGTCTGGGTTTCTTGGGATGAAGAGCTGACACAGGGCTGGTGCAGGAAGTGTTGCAGATACTCCAGGAACATGCAGAAAGGGATTGCTGGCCCTCACAGCACTGCTGAGAGTCAAAGCAGAATAAGTAAACCTGGGCAAGGATCTAAAGCTGAGTTTGTCCTGACCTTTTGTTACACTTAAAATGAGGGAGCTGATCTGCAAATGTGCGTTCTTTGTGATGTCCAAAACCTTCACATTTTGGAAGTATTTAAAGAGCAAAATTTGTGCATAGGAAATATTGTCTGACCATGTTGGCAGTACACTGATTTCCCTAGGAAGGTTCAAGCTGATGTTGAGCAAGAGATCACAAGGATGTTGATCCAAACTTGCAGCTGATGCAGCTGTGCTGACCCAACCCCAGTGCCAGGAGTGCAACCAGGCTGAAAACATGGATGTGGAGTTTGCTAAACCTGTGGTGGAAGTGGTGAGGTGACAGTAAGAGGGAAGCTTCCTTGGCTGATGGATGCCTCACCTCTGCAGAGGTGAAAAAGGTAGAAAGTGCCTTTTGAGGAATTCCTGTGCAGCTGCTGTACTGCAGGCCCAGTGTTTCTTGAGTGTCTCAGGTGTGCTGTGGAAAGCACAGTGCTGCCAAAATCTCTGGGAAGGAAAAGGATGAGTCTGGTATTTGGTAGGTAGTTTTGTGTGCAAGGATTCTGCCACTAAAAATCCCATGACTTACTTAATGCTGCCAAAATCTGACCTTTGATTCCTAATGCTTTTTAGTACTTATTTTTTAATTTAAAAATTACCTAAGTGAATAAAAATAGCTTTTTCATTTGTGCATGATGGCTGGTAAAAGTTCCAGAGTGTGTTGGTGTTTTTTTCTGTAGGATTTATTATTGAGTTTTGTGATTTCTTTGTTTTTGTTGTTGTGGTTTTGGTTCTTTTGGTGGGTTTGTTTGGGTTTTTCATAATTTGGTTGTGGTTTTTTTGTTTGTTTGTTTATTTTGTTTGTTTGGTTTGTTGGTTGGTTTTTGTTTGGTTTTTGGTTTTGTTTTGGTTGTTTTGGTTGTTGTTTTTTTTAGTTGGGCTTTTGGTTGCTTTTCTCCCTCCCTCCTACAAATCAAACCTTCGATTTTCACTGTCCTGATTGGTAAACCTGAATTTCAGGCTGTAAAATCCTGGTGCTGGATCCTTGCATCATGTAGATGTTCTTGCTAAATCCTGTGAGAAATGTTCTCTCTGCTCTTTCTCAGTAAGTAAGGGACTGGTAGAGAGAAGGAGGGAAAGGGGACCTGAAAATCCAGGTAGAGCAAGCTGAGCACTGGAGGATTCTCGAAATGGGTGATGAGCTTTGTGACAGGAGTAATCAATTTCCCATATGTATTTTGGAAACTCAGCCTGGGAGAAACCTTCCTCTCTCTGTAACCATCCCAGATAATAACACATTTCCTACCTCTGGCACCAAAGTGGCTCATTTTTGATGTACTCAGTTCACTGAAGTCAGTGCAGTGTGAGCCAGATTTCTGTCTTGGCTGCAACTGGGGACATTTCAGAAGGTTCGTGGCTGTGTGAAGGAGAAATCCATTGTACCTCTGTCACCCCCTGGGAATTCTGGAGCCTTTCAAGGCTTTTTGATTAGGACTGCAAAGTGTTCATTTTTGCAGGAGAATGACTACTGAGATGTTAAAACTAGACAGGAGATTAACCTAAATGCTGAAAGTACAGTAAAAAGAATGGGTTTTATACAGCCCTAATCATTTGATTTGAAAGGAGTGTTTGGTCTACTAAAAATTATTTAGATCAACTTAGCTAAAAATTAATGCTTTTAAGTGAACTGTTATTTTATTTTTAGTGCTGCCTAAAGCTGACACTGGGATGTGGGCAACTTTTGATAAGAAAGGGTTGTCAGTACCCGTTTTTCCACCTGACTTTGTGTTGAAGCTGTGCCCAGAGGGCTGGGCATGGGCTGGTGGGCACGGGGCTGGGCAGGGGTGTCTGTGCTGCAGAACTGGCACCTTGTGCTGAGGGTGGGTGTTGGGGAAGTGGTAGAAGGAGGTGCTCAAGGAGTCAAGGACTCATTTAATTGCCTAGGGTATAAGTTAGCTTTCTTCCCATCTGGTTAAATAATGTCAGAGCCAAAGCAAATTTAAATCCAGACACACAGGTTTGCAAGAAGAGCAGGAGAGAAAGCAAAGTGGGTAAAAGGAGGTCTAAGGAATTGGGTAAAGGAAGAGCAGGGTGTGTGCACCTGTACTATGACGGCTGCATAGCACAGTGCTGATTCAACCACCTGCAAAAAAGATTTATGGTGTGCTGAGCAGACATCTTGGCATCAAAACCTTATTTATAAATCTTTCCATCACAATTGTAATAGTGCTGGAAGCCAGAAATGGCACAGGCGTAGCAGGAGCACCATACGGTGAGCACAGCCCTCTCTCTCCAAGACAGGGCTGGAGCTGGGGCCAGGCTCTGTGCTGTGCTCAGGAGATCTCATTTCAATGCTGAGCACCGAGGCTTCAGCCTTTAGAGCAAACACGGTGCTAATCTGATTGCTAAAGGTGGCATGTGAGTAATGCCTGCTGGGGACCAGCTCGATTGCTCTCAAGGTAAAGCAAATGAAGTCAGTATAAAAGGCTGACAGATATTCATGAAGATCAGATTTGACAAGCATCTCTAGATGTATTTAATATAAAATGCAGATGGCAGTAATTTGCAGGATCTCTGGATTTTGGTCATCTAAGGTAGTTCTGCTGGTGTCTGTTTCACTATCTGTACCATGTACTGAAATATTAACTTCCAAACCCATCAGGATCCCACAGATGAAGTGAGCAGGAAATGAATTTCTATTGATTTCAGGCCTGGTTTGGTCTGTTGCATGAAAAAAAAGGAAAAAATAATTAATATTTTGCTTGCACATCTGCCCAGACATACCAGGCTCATGCCTCTTCCATCAGCAGCTCCACATCACATCTGCTTTCATGCTGGCAGCTGAAGTGGTCTCCACTGGGAGATTTTGGTTTTTCTGAGAGACTTCAGCTCTCAGCTTGTCAACAACATGAACTGGGACAGAGAAAAAAATAATCCTTCAGAGTGGGGAGATCCTGAACAGAAGCAGCACCAAACATCGTGGGGAGGTCGGTGGTGGTTCAGTGCCCAGGAGCAGCTTTCTGGTGAAGTTTTAATTAGGTAAATTTATGACTATACTTCAGAAAAAGCATCTTACTGAGCATGGAGGGTTAGACTAGATGATATCAAGAGGCCCCTTCACATTCTCAACAGTTCAGTCAGTCTGCATATTTTAAAATGCTACTTAATTGTTAAACTGGCAGCTGACTTTTTTTAGTTTTTCCAAGAAAACAAGCAGCAGTTATTATTTCTTAGCAGCAGATGTACAGTAACCCTTGATTAAATTAATTTGACTGTTCATAGTTTTTCTTTGTTCGTAATTTGTTTTTGCTCATAACTTGCTGTTGCTATTCTCAGATGCCTTTTGTACAGCTGCTGCAAATCCCCTCCATGCAGAAACACTGAAAGTATTTTAACACTCACCTCAGCCTTTTAACATGGCTCAAGTACTCCTAAAATCTTAATACACTGTGTGTTTTTCTTTAGAAAGAGGCAAGAGCTCAAAGCAAAAGCTAATCAACTCTGTAAATTGATAAAGTAAAGTAAATTATGCTAACAAAAAAACCCCTTTTCCCTTGAAATATTTGATTTTTTGTGTATGTCAATGAATAAAGATGTGAGGTTTAACAGGATACTTGAACTTCCATGATTGTTGGGTTTTTCTTGCATAATGCCCTCAGTATGTCTGTGTCTGGTCTATTTGCATGACGGGAATGGGAAGAAAGAAAGTTTTTGTTATCATTCAGCAAAGGCTTTTTTTTAAAATTTAGTGTCAGAGCTTGGGTTTCCTGGAACATCAAGCAGTAATTATCTCCCTGCGTTTGTTGACCTTTCAGTCAACTCAGATTTTGCTTTTGGATTCAATGCTAATTCTGTGGCCAATTTTTAAAGGAGTCTCAAGTTCGTCTTTAATTAGAAGCCAGGAATCTTGTTCCCAGCAACTTATAGGACTTCCTTCCTTCAGCTGACGACTCAGTGCAGTATGTCAATGATTTTGTTTGAATGCCTAAAATTAGGAAAATTTTAGCAGTTAATTTAATTAATAAAGAACATTTCAAAAGATGGTTATGCCCTCATTATGTGTTAGGTTTTGGGGGTTCTGTCTGACAAGCACGGGGCGTCTGACCCTGCTGGGCTGGCAGGAGGTTCTGCAGTGCTCAGAGGTTGTGGATGCCCCTGGAGAATGCGCTCCCTTGGAATCAGGTTTAGGGTCACTAACACGGATGGTGGCATTCAAAACCACCAGGGTGTGACATTTTCCACAGTTTTGCCCCCTGCTCCCACCCCCCACAAAGAGCTGGAGACAGACGGCGGCTGAGGCAAGAGGCCTCGAGAGCCCGTTCCAGGAGAAAGCCCAGGCTGCCTCGGACACGTGTTCGTGTTGGTTGACATCAGTCCCAAAGAGGAGATCTCTGATTTCTGCACAGGCAGGAGTGCACGATGCATTTGGTGTAAGTGAGAACTTGACCTGCTCACACGGTCAGAAAGGTCTGGAAATAAGGAGTTGGAAGCACCAAGCATTCTGAAATGCTCTAATGTAAATGTGTGCTGGGTAAGGCATCACGCCATGCTGTCAGCATCGCAAGGCTGACTGGCAAAGATACTCTTTACAAATAGTGGCCTGGATATCTTGAAAGAGATTATTTGCTGACTAATTTGCCTGGCAAAGGTTTACCCTGCGGGTGTGTGGGGAGGTCCCTCTGACCTTTACTTTGCAGCTCCTCAAGAGACAATAAACTTAGAGCCGCCCAGTGAGGGTGTGAAGTGCCCATCCTGCAGCACAGCTGGAGCAATGCACTGTCCTGGGCTCTCCCTGCTGTTCGCTGTGAGAGCTCCCAAGCCTTATAGGAAGAGGCTGGGAGTCCCTCACTGACATCTCAGGTGCCTGATGGCTTTGTGCTCTTGCAAGGACTGCCTGTCTCTCGTAATTCTCTGGGCATGGCTGCTGTTTGTATGTGGATCTTCCACCTGTGCAAGCTGATTTATGAAATGATTCCTGTGTAATTTTTTTTTTCTTTGTAGAAGTGTCCTGTGAAGACATGATGCTCAAATACAATCTTTTTTCTGGCAGCCCACATAACTGCCAGTGTGTTCAATTCAACACACGCACACACATATGTATTTGTTGTTGTTGTTTTTACATGCTGCTACAATCTACTCTGAGACTTGTAAACTCTATCTCCATTTTCTTACAGAATCTTCCTGAATCTCTTCCAGGGTGTGAGCTCCGTTGAGATCTTGCCTCAGCTCTGTTCTGCTCTGTCAAATTCAGCTCCTTCCCTGCCACTTCAGAGTTGAGCCCCTTCCCAAAATTTAGGCTGTTTGGCATTCATTCCTGCAGCTGAAGAGAGCTCCTTTAGCAGTGGAATCTGCCCAAGAGGCACTGGGAATGGAAAAGGACTGCCGAGGCTATAGTTGCTGCTAGATTCCTGTGATTATGTAAAACGAGAGGCAGCTACATAATTTTGTTAAGGAAATTTCAGAAGAATGGGAAATTGGCTCTAGAGAAACTGTTCTGGGATCTCCTTTCTTTTTACGATTCACACAAAGATTCTTGACTTTTACTCTTGCCTAGGTTTACTTCTCATGTGTAAGAAAACAGTGGTTGCATTTACTTGAAAAGCAAACAAAACCCAAATACCACTCCCACCCCCAAAGCCAATAATGTGATGAGGATTAAACAGCTTCCACTGGCCAAATACTTCAGAAAAATGTGGGGATATGATCACGCTACCCTCATGGGTTGGTTTTTAGTAGTTGTAATGATGGCAAATCCTGAGATGGCTTCAAGGTAGAAATTAATGCATGGACTCATCTGACCCAATTATACCACCCAATCAATTGTTGTCCCAAAAGCAGTTGTTTTGTGACTTGTTAGTAGACAAATCTGTGGGTCCTTATTGAGGACAGGAGAGATTTGGATGTGCTGGGCAATGTAAGGGTGCCCTGGGAGCCTGTGGAGTGGAGGCTGGGCAGGAGTCACTGTGGGCATGCCTGGGAAATCCGTGCCTCTCCCAGCCCCCTCTGGCACTGCGGGTCTGATCCATGCAATTCAACACTGCGGAGTCTCCAACCAGAACTGGAGCTGGCAAAGGGGGTAGGAGATTCTCTTTAGAGGAAACCCAAACTTCCAGAGCTTTTTGTGACTCTAGTAGCCATTCCTGCCTGGAAGAACTAATTCATGGAGCTGTTACAACCCTGACATCTGCATGAATTAACAGGTTTTCCTCAGCAGGTATTGAGGTGAAGTGAATTCTGCAGAGAATAGCTCCACACGTGCCAATTCCATGACATTATGTAAATAGCCTGTGACTAATGGAGAAATCTATGAAATGAAATGAAAGAAATGAAATGAAGTGAAATGAAATGGAAATTAAATAAAAGGCATCAGTCAGTGCATTTGCATGGAAACCAAAAGAACCTTGTTTAAAAATGAGTGATAGCAGACAAGATAATTCTACAGTTGCCATTGTGGAATATTTCTAAGTGTCTTATTAGCATAGAATTGAAAGGACAATGTTGTTTATGGAGTCTATGAGGTTCCACTCAATTCTGCAGCCTGTCTGACCCTTCATTGTGAGGTTTCTCAAAGCTTTGCTACACATTCGCTCTCCTCTCATTTTAAATTGCTTTTCTATGTCAACTTTTATCTATTTTTCTATCCCATTTTTCATTTTTTTTTCTTCCTCTGCCTTGTAGCCCTTAGCTTTTAAATTTTTTATTTCTGTCTCCTTTTATGGAGCTGGCTATTCCTAGTTTTTAGGGTTTTTTCTTGTTTGTCGTATACTCTGTTGCTTTTTAATTTTTCTTTGTGTCTTTTTCTTTTCCCCTCTCATCCTGATGCTTTAAAAGGTCACCTTAGCACACTGCTGTCTCTGGAGTGTACTTTGTACCCCTCTGGGTTTGTCAGGACACCTCTGGAGGTCACCACTTCTCCTCAGAGCAATCTTTGAGTCCTCTCCCCCTTCTCATTTGTCTCCACTGGGTCAGCAGCTCCCTCACACATCTGAAGTCTGGTCAGGTCCCTTCCTGAGTAGCTCTGTGCCCCTGAGCTGTGCTCTGTTTACTCCATGGCCATCCTCTCGAGCTGCAGCAGGCTCTGGGTCTCTCTTGGATCTTTGGATCTTTCTCTGGACCTTTTGGTGATTCTTGGTGTTCTGGTGCCTCGTTTGAATGAGAAGTGTCCTATCCAGTTACAGACAGCACAATTCACCAGCTGGGCAGGTTGATGGTTTTACACAGGGTAATATTTATTTGTCAGTCAGTGGGAGAAATCAAAGTCTCTAAAGCACACACTGCACTGGCACTGCCTTTGTCCACAGACAGGATTACAGTCAATAATCAATTGAAATATTTGCTCAATGGAATCATTTCCGCAATGGATGCCAGTTCCCAAGTATCTAACCCCAGTTAAAAGTGCTTAATGTGAAACCAATCAACCATTAAAATACAGACATGTAAGGACAGTTCATTTACAAGGATGTTTATAAATATAGTGGTCTGGTCTGCATGATCAAACCACTCAAACAAATCTCTGATGCATTTTTTATTTTTTAAAAACAAAGACTTTCTACATTGGAATAGCATCAGGGAGTTCAGGCTCCCCCTGTAGCTTTCTGTAGTTAATTCCATGGTGCTGCTCCCCCAAGGAAGCTCACAGTCCTCCAGCTGGGTACATCAGGTAACAACTTTCTGCTGAGAAAGGCTGTTAGTAGTTTTTCTGCTTGGCCATACCAATACAATAAGGGAAAATAAAGTCATCAGCATTACCCAAGACAGGGCAACATTTGCCAGTTTAACTTGAGCAATCTTTAAGTATGAGATATTGCAATTACATTTACCACTGTCATACACCATGTTTGAGTCCATAATACTTATGCTTTAAAAACAAGTAATTACTCTTTGTTCCTATTCCTGTGACAGTCAATTGGCTCCCACTGACTTGCTTGGAAGTTCAGGATCAGGATGCACAGGAAGCCAGTGGATGTAGTGAGAGAATGTGCAGCACTGAGGGCGACGTCTCCGAGACAGCGAGGATCCTCTGTTCCCTTAACAGTGATTGTTACAAGTGCAGCACTAAGGAGAGATGCTTGATGACTGAATGCTCAGAGCAGAAATGGAGCATCCATCAACACTTGAGTCAAGTGAAAGTGTGAGAAAGAAATGAGAAGGAGAAATCAAGGCACAAGTATTATTGTTCACTTTTGATTCTGAAGCAGTGTCATTGCTCAGAGAGCTCCCACCTGCTAATGAAGAAGCCTCTTATACCAAGATTTTCAGACTGGAAGGAAAAATTGAGTGCTTAACTCTGATCAGGATGTCAGGAGTAGACAATCGGTATTACAAAAAGTGATGGCAATCTTTTTTTTTTTTGCCTGTCTAATGCATACTGCCCAAGCACTTCTATGGAGAGACAGTTGAGAGACCATTCATCAGCATCACATAATATGAGCCAGAATACATTTCATGGCTGTTTTAAAACCACTTGGGACATGACACTAAAGCCACCTCTGCTGTAAAAGTAAGCACACTTGGACTTGTCTATGGGATGGGATGGGATGGGATGAACCACTTAGGCCAAGTTCACACATGGGAATCTCAGCTGGGCTTGATTCAAACATTAAATACTGTCTGAGACATTTGCCAATGAGAGTAATCTGAACTACTGTGCTAGTATTAATAAATTAGAGTAAATTGTGAATGTCATGTGCTTGTAAAATGCTTTAAGCATGGGCCCTGAAGCTGTAAACAGTGTACTTAAATTTGAGGAAGATGGTGATAGAGATTTGTGTTTGAAACCCACGGAAATACAGTTGATAGCCCAGCCTGTAACCAGGTGTGACACTAGCATTTGTTAAAATGCTGTTCAGGGAATGACCTTCTGACAGGAGTAGATGGTTTTCAATACAGGTACTGGCTTCCCCAAGAATAGTGAAGTTCCTGGGTCAGATTTGCTCTCAGTCAAGCCAGGTGCAATGAAGACAGTAAATCACTTTGGAGTCTCAGTGACAAGAGAAGCAGCTCCATCCCTTCACCAAAGCACAGCCAGCCCCTCTGACCATGCACCCCAGTGTCATTGACTGCAAGTTACTGCTTTTAACTTGATTAAATGCTTGTTGTGCTGAACAAACAGATGATGTGCATCAGCAATAAAGGCAGCCCAGTGATCCGGGCTGAAGTTCATGGAAATAGTTAATACTGAGATACTCTTAACAGTCTGATCATTGGTTTCTGTTAGGTATTTATCTGTCTCCTTGTTTCTTTTCTATGCACAAGGCAGCTTTTAAGTTAAGGTTTGTGTAATCAATTCCAAATGCATGATATTTGGTTTAATTAGGAAAAAACCCTAAATTATGCCAAAGCGAATTCATACAAAACACTCAGATACTTGATTACCATGTCACTAATTCTGCCATTCTTGCTCTTGTGATGGGGCTGCCCTTATGACTTCTATGGGCTCAGACACTAAGAGATTTCACCGAGGTCTTTTATCTCAGTGTAAATCAGGGGGCACTTAACAGACCTGAGTATCTGCACGAGCTGGTGAGGCTCTTCTGACAGAGCTCCTCTGATGAGCAGAGTGCTGCAGATAGCCTGAAGCAATGCTGTAACAAGATAATTGTGCCCAAACCCTTTAGGAATTGGATGCCCATGGAAAGTGTTCTCTCTTCAAGAAAACTTTATGGCCTTAAGGTGAGTTTCATCAAAGCTGAGTCATCAAGGAGCTCATTATAATTTGAATATGAATTCCTTTTGCTTAAGTGGGCCATTAATAAATTGCTAAAGTTAGAGAATGCTTTACAAGGAAGCTTAGGTACAAGTGTTAGAACAGGGATTTTGAAACTCAGAAGAAAAAAGAAGAAGAGCTTTAGCAGTACAAGTAATTAATTATATTTAATTTGAACAAGAGGAAGTATGGTGAGTTTTTGGACTAAAGTGTTCTAAGTACTGTGTTTAAACAGCTCAATATTAACTGATTATCTATGTTGTTACTCTATCATGGATGAAGAAGAAATTAGGCTATTTTTATGGCCATACTGGAAAGTGGTTTTTAAAATGTTTTTGTTTAAGAAAAGTTGTGTTCAGTATTATCCCTTTAGGCTTCTTTGTGCTGTGTTACAAAATAAACTTTTTTCAAACACAGAAGCTGTTTCTGTGAACAGCAATGACCACATCTGCTCAAGTGTGTCCTCTTGCTAGTGCAAAAATGTGGGGAAAAATACTGCTGAAATTAAAATGCAAACCTAACTTTCTACTCAAAGAGAAATCTGAGTAAGTAGCTAAAACAAAATTTACTCTGAATTCATAGTGGGTTTTTTTGATAATGGAGATTCTAAAAGGTCTGTTGTAAGGGGCAGTGATGATGGTAAGAGAGAAAGCAATGATCTTCACTGGTGGTTTGGAGAATGCAATGCTATTAGGAAAAATGCTGAATATATATTTCATCTTAAACAACATCATTCTGAGTGAAACTTGCAGTATATCAAATGGGTCCTGTTTTAGTGCTCATAAAAAATATAAAAGTCCAGCTCTAGCCTTTTCCCTTCTTAAAATACAATTTCTGGGCTGAACTGGTACTAAGCCAAAGCAAACTGCCTGAGGGGGCTAAAAAGAAGGTGGTGGAGTCTTAAGATAACTTCAAGGGCCTTCCTTACAGCATGAACTGCCTCTAAACTGCACATTTACCAGGGAGGGTATTGATGTAGGGTTAGAAATTAAAAATGCCAGAAAACAGTGTGTGAAAGGCTGCTGAAGTTAGGAATACCACTGTGTTCAGGGTTTACCTGGGGGAAGCCAGGTGTTTAGGAAGGACATCACTATCAGTGGCTGAAATAGAAACATTTTTATTGGAGTTAAGGTAGCATACCAGTGATTTGGATTAAGAACCTAAGATGTTAATACTGTTTTACTGTTTATAGTTTATTATTGTTGATCTTTAGGACTGTTGAAAGTGGTTTATCAGCATTAATACTATCATGAAGTACCTGTTAAGAGTACGCCTATGGGAGCATAATCCTTGTTTCGCTGAACTGAATGGCAAAGACTTCCTCTAAACTTGGTGGTAACATGACCAAGACCTGCAGAAAAAGGCCATCTCCAACAAAATACAGAATTTTGGAAATAGATTATTTTATATATCCACATGGGGATTATGTAATTTCAGAGACCCTTTAGATCCATCCGTCTGCAGGTTTGAAAGGGCAATATTTTCATATTCCTCTTGTGATGCTGAGCATCTGCAGTGGTGAGCTAACACTACCAAATCCTTCTGAAAGTTCCTGTTCAGAAATCCATAAAAGATGGGATTGATACATGTTGAGATCATGGCCACAAGGTGGCAGATTGTAAATGCCAGGTTGTGATTACAGCTCATTAGTGCCTCGTAGTTCCAGTCAAAAACCACATTGAATATATTGAGAGGCAACCAGCAAGCTGCAAAGGTCACAACAATTGATACCAGCATCATATTGATCCTTTTGTTTTCACTCAGCCTGTTTTCATTCTCTCTCATCCTGTCTATTTTACCACGTCTCCTTCGAAGACACACAAATATCTTGAGATAGCAGATAAAAATAAACCCCAGTGGGAAGCAGTACTGGAAAACCAGCAGGCTAGTGGTGAAAATCAGTCTCTCTGTAAGAGACGGCCACGCTTCGATGCAAGCAACCTTGTTCTTGTAGAAATCACTGTGGGAAGACAGATGTTTGAAGGGTTCGTCTGTTATTTGGTGGAATACTAAAAAAGGAGTGGATATGATGAGGGAAAGTCCCCAGATGAAAAAAATTCCCCAATAAGCATGTGAAATACTAGGCTTCCAGCCTCGTGGGTTCACAATTAGCTGATATCTCTCAATAGCAATGAGTACAAGTGAGAAAATGGAGACACTGACAGACAAACTTTGTATGAAAGAGCCTATTTTACACATTGCTTCCCCAAATATCCAGTGGTCCATTAAGGTATATGCAACTGTGACAGGAATACACATGATACAGATCAAGACATCTGATAAAGAGAGGTTGGCAATCAAAATGTTGGTGACATTTTGAGTTTCTTTCCGTCTCTTTATTATAATAATTAAGCAAAGATTTCCAACTAGTCCTACCAGTGTAACCAATGTGTAAGCTGTAATAAGCAAGAATTCTGCAAGGAAGGAAAGCTGACATGCATCAAAGTTCAAGAACTGAGAAAGGCTAATGTTAGAGACAGTTTGATTCAGGATCTCACTGGGAAGATGAACAGCTTTATCCATCCTGAAGCATCTTCCAACCTATGGACAGAACCTTGTATTATTTACAATATACTTTGCATGGAGATTTTCAAAGCAGTGAGTACTGTGGGTCTACCATTGTAGTGAGGTCCTTAAAGTTTTGAGCAAATCTAACACGATTAATTACAGTACTGGAAAAGCACATGCTTATTAGTGGGTTTCTGTATCTCCGTGGAAGGAGGTTGATGTCACCTTTCTGAGGTTCTGGACTGACAGTGCTACAGATCCATAACTGATGTACAGGAAATAGCTGTGAGAGCAGCTCGGACTAAACTTGTGTGGACACAATCATACAAATACTCTTTTACCAGTTGTGGATAAAGTTTGCTTTTCAGAATAAAGTATTTTAAGATCTGTCTCTGCTGAAGATTTAAGAAGGTTTAATGGATTCCAGTAAGGATAATCTGTTGCTTTTGTATTGCCAGAAAAGAAGAATTGGGTCCTGCCATTACTCTGCTAGCTCAGACATCAGACTTAGATTTTCTTTAGAACTACAAAGCAATGTGAGTTAATACACTCAATCCTCCTGAATTAATCAAAATTATGTGTGCTTGAGCTCAAATGGCATTCAAAACCTCTCTGAATGATATCTTAAAGGGAGTTTCCTGTCTACTGATGCATTGAAGATAGTATGTCCTTTTTCCTAAATCTAACCTGAGAAAAATGTAAATAAAATAAAGCTCACATTGTAGTTATACAGACAATTATTCCTCTTTCAGTTGTAACTTAAACAGGAGTCAAGCAAAAAATCTGATATTAGCACAATTCTGTGGTTTTAAAACTAATATTAATGGGAAGAGTTAGGTTCAACAGAATATCTTAATGGGTTTGAATTTATCACTGAGTGCAAAAGTTAATCTTAATTTAAAGGCTCACCAGCTTTCTGGCCAGAAAAAAGTTTCCAGTCTGGGAAAGGAAAAGCTAAATATGAAGAGAGTTATTTTAAAATTTAAAAATGGGTAATGGATATATGTTCTACACATATATCTTTCAAAACTCAACTTCAACTCACCTTAATTCTCCAGCAAAATTATTGGAACTCTAGCTGGAAGGAGATCATTCTTCACCCCTAGTAATGGCATTGAGAGCCTGTGGAGAAAGGAGAATGAGGAAGCAGTGGGAAGTTAGAGGATACACAAAAAGAAGAAGGGATAGGTGGATGTTTTATTATTACTACAAATAATCTGTTTATGTGTAGAAGATTTGTCAGGCCTTTCACAGACACGATTGCCATTATTGAATCACAAAGGATTTTAAAAAAAATGTTTGGTTGCCTGTACAAAATTAAACACTAAATCCAGGGTTAAACTGGAATTATGATTCTGTAGTTGTTTTCCCACAGACACTCAAGGAATATTCCAGCCAGAGTTATATCCTGGACTGCTTTATCCTAATACTTCTGTTTGACATAATTTTGGGTACTTCAAATTAGGATTCTAAAAAAATCTCCAAAAAACACTATTCTCACCTTTGAAGCATCTATTAACACTGTCATTCTGATTAAAATACCCTTTTCAATCAGCATACTTATGTTGGAGTGGGAGTGTAGCTGTAGTGGAGTGGAGTGTAGCTGTAGATATATGTGACTCTATGTGGCCCTGATGTCCCCAAAATTATTTAAATTGTGGTCAGGGCTAGCATTAAGCCCTGTAGTCTCCCTAAAGAATATACCTGGCCTGGTTAAAGCTATATTGGGAAATGACATGGAAAACTCTATAATCCTGATGCAAAAGCTGTGGAAGTCTGGTGGCTCTGATAGATTTTGCAGTCCCTTGCAGGTGTCCCTGACCAAGAGCCAGGCACTCCACTGTGTGCCCATCAGCCTCCACAAACCCTTCTGCCCCTGAGTCCAGGAGAGAGGCTGGGGACTGTGACTCTGACAGTCACAGCCTGCAGAACCCGATGTTGTGGCTGAGCAACAGCCCCTTCAGGCCACCCCTTTCCTGGATTGCACTGTCACCCACCTTTCCCTGGAGCAGCACTGATTGCCTGGCTGCATTTGTCACACTCAAGGATGCATGTGCTGGCAGGACAGAGGCACTAAATGGTAGATTTACCACCAACAGTGGCAGTTGTTGCCCCAGTAAGATTTACTGCTACTTCAGAAGTGTGAGGATCTAAGGTCTGGCTGCTTTGCCTCAAGGGTGATCTTTCTCTGCAGTGCCTGCGGTGTCCACCTGGCTGACACAAACTCTCTCTTCCTTGCCTTCTATGTGAGCAGAAGAAGCTGTGGGGACTCAAAAGGCCATGAACCTGAGCCAAGTTGGTAATGTTTTATGCACTATTTGCTAAGCTTGCTTATTTCTCCATGGATGCACAACACAGTTTGATAGCAAATTCTGAATGTCCTCTCCCAAGAATTCAGGATGATCGGGCTTCTCTGGCATTTTCTGTTTGGGAAAAGTCCCTGTACTGACCTAATCAGTTCACTTGCTGCATCAGTTTTAGCCCCACTCTCTATCTACACTGTCCTTTTCTCAGGAAAATGTGTAATTTCTTTTCACTCTTTGATTTGTGCTGGGGGTTAAAGAGTGCAGTCTTCAATACACACCATTCTGTGAGGCAATTTAAACATTTCCTTGACAATAAAACAATTACACCTGTCTTGGTAAACATCTGGAGTATTCATAGCATTAAAAAATAAGTTACTCTAGTATTTAATGCAGTATATTGAACTATATTATAACATATGCTAGCATATTTTAATCTAATAAATAAATGTTATTGGAATTAGCATCCTTGGATTACAACTACAGCTGATACCAGAACTGAAGTGTTTAACAAAAAGAACTAATTACTTCAACCCCTAATCCATGCATTTTGGAAAAGATTCTCTACCATGGTAAGAGTTTAACACTGTAAGTTATTATAAACCCCTTAGTCTTGTTTCATTCCTCTATCTGCAGAAACATTACTGAAATGTTCACAAGCAAAAGAAAGGTCTAAAATAAAATGAGCTTTAGAAAGGCTTTCTTTCCTAAGTATTTTCTTACCTACCCTAAAGATGAACAGTCCCATCCTTTCAAGGTGATCAGTAAATGTTTCAATTACAAACATTGTTTAAGTTCCTAAGTATTGCACAGATAAAATGTGGAAGAAAATTTACATTCAATTTTAAACATAGGTTGTAGAGAATAAAAAAAATGCTTTAAAAGATATTTCAGTAACTTTTGTCACAGTTTTATGGATTTTCTGACTTCTTACCTGATGAAAAATTCAAGTCATATCCACACTGTCTTTAACAATTTTCCTTTTCTCTCAGAGCCAGCAAACACATCTTCTTTCTGTATAAAAGAATCCAGAGCAAAGCCATGCCTCCTAAAGCAATACTTAAACTCTCATTTCTTCTCTGTCTGAAACAAACCACACATCCCCAATTTCCAACAGTACTGAATCTGCCAGGCTGTAGGAAGGCTGCTGAGGAATAAAACAAGCTCTGGAATCCAAGAAGAGGCGAACAGCAGTGAGGCAGGGAGGAGGAAGGACCAGTAGTCATGGGGATGGATTTTCCTTCACTGTGCTGCTTCCCTCCACCCTGTCAAACATCTTATCATGCAATTTCATTTTCAATTATTTAATCTGTTCTGTAGTTCAAATGTTTTCTCTCTGCAGCATTTCATACATAAACACCTGCAGATGGCATATTGCTTTCTTAACTGATGCAGCAATACAATAAGCTGTTTGGAAAGAGCATGCACATCCTATTAAGCATATCATTTGCTTTATTGCAATTAAGATAATCAGATTTTCATTATAAATTGATATTTTAGCTTATACTCCCCAGATAAAAACCATATTCCTGAAAAGCAAGGCATGGCACACTGCACTAGCACATAGTGAAAACAGGTTTAATTTTTATTACAGTTTTTTCAGTAAGAGTCCATATGTTTTGTAGTCACATATTTATAAAAATAAACATTCGGCTTATTCACTAAATATTTAGGAGGAACATTTATGGGGTGGGAAAGGAACTGCATTTCTTAGGACCTGCAATCTGGAAAGTCACTGTATAAACTCTTGCATTTTTACCTGGGTCCACTTAACTTCCATTATCTCAGTCTGATTTTAAGAGAATGATTTTCAAAAGCAGTAAGATTTTTGGGATGAGCAATACTGATGCTGTAATGAAGTGCAATTCAGAACTAATAATATAAAAATATTGTTTGTCATGCTATAGTATTTGAATAAAATAGGTGGAGGCTGGAGGGAGTCTTTGTGATCAGCCAGATGAACATCCTGCTTTTCATATATTTGAGTCTATTCATGATGTGTTTGTCCTGGTTTTTAACCATTTGTGGTAATCTTAGAATAGGTATTCAAGTGCCTAACTGACTGCTAGGAAGAGTGCCTTAACACCCCCCTGTAAAACTTCCTTCTCTTTAGTTTAACCCAGTGCTTTTTATTCTAGGTGTGGTCTGGGAATTCTGGAATTTTATCCAAAAATGCTGCAATCAAGCAATGGGAATATATTTTTCTAAAGCATTTCTAGAACTTGCTGGGTTTGATTATGTCAAAATCACTACAAAAACAAAGCTTTGCCAAAGTACATTAGAAATTCTGCTTCCAGTTGTACTGTAACCCCAGGAAGTTAATCAGGACCTGAACATGCGATGTGATAGATAAGTATCAGAACAAGCCATAAAAATGCATGATTTATTATGAAGCAAACAAGTCAATAAAATTAAAAGATGTTCTGATTCTATTTATAAATTTCAAAGGTCATGTTGCTTATTTACACATGCCTCTGTTTCTAATATAATTCTGTATGCAGTCCTTCATTTGTGGAAAAAGTGGAGTCTTTAACATGCAATCCACTGGTTTTACAACCAATCAACCTGCTGCCTTGTGGATTTAATTGTGCTGTTGTGAATTAGATCATATGGAGCATCAGAGGCTTGTGGGTGTAGCTGCTCCTGGTGTGTTCAATCCTGATGTCAAAGGTATGTATGCTAAGTGGGACCCATGGCTCTAGAGGAGGGATCACAGTGTATTTTTTCAGCCAAATGCTGGAGCGTCTGTTTGCGAAGAAGGTTAATGGATAGCAGAATTGTATTTACTTTCTATCAATGGTCATGTAATTTCTAAATTGCTCAGTGTTAAGTGATGGGTGAAGTGCCATAACAGGTTTTTAAACTTAAAGTTTGTAATAACTTGTGTAGCACAGGCAACAAACTGTTGGTGAAAAATAACATTTCATTCCTTTGAGTTCACCTTTTGCTGTGCCATTTACATGATTCCAAAGATTCCTTGGAATCTTTGCTGATGGTTGATCACTCTAAATTATTTCTTTTGCTTAGTTGTTTCTCCTATGTAATTGTGTAGCAGGCTTGTTTCTGCCTGTTGCAGTCCCCTTCTTCAGAAAGCAAGATTGAGTAGAGATGTTCATGCACAATTTCTCAGCTTCCCACGTGAAGAAATTCTTTAACAGATTGGCCAAGAGCTGGTTCAGAGACCTGCAGCATCTCTGAGAGTCATGGAATCACAGACTGGTTTGGGTTGGAAGGAACCTTAAAGATCATCCAGTTCCAATGGGCAGGGACACCTCCCACGAGATAAGGCTGTTCCCAGATCCATCCAGCCTGGCCCTGGACACTTCCAGGGATGTGGCAGACACAGCTTCTCTGGGTGATTTCTTCCAATGACTTGTGACCCCTACAGTAAAGAATTTCTTCCCAAATCCCACCTGACCCTGCCCTCTGTCACTAAAAATTCATTCCCTCTTGTCCTGTCATTCCAGGCCCTTGTCCAAAGTTCTTCTCTTGTTCTCTTGGAGCCCCTTTAGGTGCTGGAAGGACCCTGAGGTCTCCCTGGAGCCTTTCCTTGTCAGGCTGAGCACTCCCAGCTCCCTCAGCCTGGCCCCAGAGCAGAGCTTCTCCAGCTCTCATTCCACCCTGATGGCCTCATCTGGACTCTCTCCAACAGGTCCACATCCTTCCCACATGGGAGCTCCAGAGCTGGACTGCTGGATGCTCACAGATGGTTCCCACTGCAGGTGGGGTCTCACAAGAGTGGAGTAGAGAGGGAGAACCACCTCCACCATCCTGCTGGTCATGCTGCTCTTGATGCAGCCCAGGACAAGGTCAGATTTCTGGGCTGCAAACACACGTTGAACTTCTTGTCAACCAACACCTGCAAATCTCTCTCCTGGAATATTGCTTCCTAATAAATACTGTTCTTTACAGCTCTTCAAAGAGGCACAGAAAAATAAACAAGAATAATTGGAAATCTCATATGTTAGTGTTGGATGTGCTGGTTAATGCCATGAAAGTAAGATAATATGCTGTGATGGAGGAAAAACACAGTGCCCTCACATTTTCCTGTTCCGTGGAGAGATCAACACCCGAGTAAGGGATTCTCAGTAAATAGCTCATAATGTGACCAAACTAGCAACAGCTAAGTATGCACTGGGACTTCTTCTCCTTGGATGTACATGTGTAAGTAAGTTGAAGCACTGCTCCATGACTCAGAGGTTTTTTTCCTAACTGGAAATAATTGTCACAAAAATAGTTCATGTTCACTACCTGGAGTTTAGGTTTTACTTCATTATACATATACTAAAGGACACCTTTGCAATATCCTTGATCTCAGTTTTGGTTCTCAATTAGCTCATGCCTAGAATGAAAATGTTTAAAAATCTGATATAACTATAAATGAGTTACTTATAATAACGTATTAATTTTTAAAATTGTGTCATGCCATGAACTGTTGGCCAATTTCTGGATCTTATTCAGTTAGCATAGAGCTGAGATGGAGAAGAATACATTCCCTATCTGTAAGGTTAGCGTCTTAATTTTTTGGGTCAACCAAGTTACTTTTCTCACTGAAAAAGAGATAAGATATGTGAGTAATTGTAATAGGAGTATGGCTGCATAAATTCATATTTTATAATAGATTCCATTTTCCAAATGCTGATTCAATTCTTTGTAGCTTTCTAGAACTTCTCCAACTCCCTTTTACCAAAAGTCATCTCTGCCAAAAAATGAATTATTTCAATAGCTCACAGATTTGGGGGGAATATGACAATTTGTATCTCTGGTTTGTTTTTTCCCATTCTAGAGTCTTTTTATAGCAACACTGTGAGCACCAAACCCTGCTGTTCTCATGGCATGACATCTTTCAGTGTCTTAATTGTTAATTAAGAAATACTTAAATAATCAAAAGGGTTTTTTATTGATCTCAGTCTGTTTCATTTTTCCAGCATGCTTCAAACTATAAACTGTTTCAAGCATTTAGATTTTTCTGGATTAAAAATATGGATTCTAGATTGTTATTTTCTGTCCAGAAAGTCTCCCTTCACACCACCTCATTTTAAAATTTCTTGAATAGGATGGATGTCTTTCACCTAATTTCATGCAGGTACTTACTGAAAAAAGCTCTTCCTGCAGTGTTCAAACAAAGCTTAACATCAGTCATGCAAAAGCATCACAAACTCACCCCACAGAGTTTCTGTGGAATGAGAAAGAGTTGGAGTCTAGGAATAGCTAAGGGGATAAAAATAAAAGCAAGTGGATTTTAATTTAATTGGAGTATACATAATGAAAAATTTGCAGGTGAAAAAGATCAGAGTGTGGCTGAGATTGTTGCTGGCTCCAGGTCTTTGGCAAAACTTAGGATCCTGGTCTGTCTCAGACTAAGATACACTGAAAATTCTCACCTCTCACATCTGTTACAGCATCGCTACATTCTATGATCCTTCACATGAATCTTGACTTTGAGACTATCTTGCTGCCTTACTTTCATCCCATCACTTCAAATTATGGCCAGCTTTTATATAAAATTTTAGGAAAGAGAAGAAAGGAAATAATGAATTATTAAAGAAGAGTGAAAAGATGAAAGAGGAAAAGAGAAATTGAACTTCAGAGGGAAGAAAAGGAAGGGCAGGGTTTAAGGAAAAATGGTTACTTAAGTCCAAAGAAAAGGATGCAAATTTGATTCTTTTACTTTCCACTTCACCGTTCACAAAGAGTGTTTCTTTCTTCAGCAAACTCCCCTTATAAAGGGCTCCAGGAAGATTTTGTTTAGTAGATAAACTTTGATACTACTTACTGAAGAAATAGTACCTATGGGTTATCCTGTTACCTTTTTATCAGTAGGTTATCTTATTTTGCATTAAACAAATACAAGAGAGGGGTGGTGTTTTATTCCCCATCTGAATTTACACAAGGTAGAGATTTTTATCCTGAGGTGTGTCATGTTCAGCCTTTAGGGAGGTAAAAGTCTATCTAGTTGCCTCTCAGTATTTTTTAATCTTTTTTTCAACAAAAAAAAAAACCCTCTCCTGATCAGTACTAATTCATGAAAGTCTCCAAAGTAAGATCACAGGTTTGATGTTTATGCAGATGAAAGTGCAAGCAGCAGAACAGACTGAAAGAGAAACTTTTGCCAAAAAGGCAAGAGCTCTCTCAAGGACAGCTGTACATATTTCAGAAGTTTTTACACCTGTAACTAAAGCAAGGTGTCAGGCTGGGAATGCTCTTGGTGCTGCTGCATTTTTATAGAAAATGCCTCCCAGTTAAACCCTGCCTGAGGTGTTGATTTGGGTAAGAGTGAGCCTTCCAAAAGTCTAATAATAGCTCATTGCAATGACGAAAATAAAAATCTGTGTGTGTGTATCTCAGAGTGACGTGGGAAATTACGGTTGAGTCCCTTGTATTCCCAACTGTTCCCACCTGTGCAGTTAGAAAAATCTGGGTGAAATGTGTGTGAAGCTAAGGTGATATTATTGCAGCCTTCAATGTGAATGTAGAACTAATTCAGCAAACAGTCTGTATGAAGGAATCCTGTAGCTTCAAAATGCTTTCTGTCTGCTGAAAGGTCAAACTAAACCTAAGTCTAGAGCATTGCACTATACTAAAAATAATACTTAAACTAATTAAAAATTCAGGTGATATACTTAAATTGCTTTAAAAAAAGAATCAATGCCTGCTGACTGTGGAAGCCACCGATGTAACTAGATTAAAACTAGGTGGAAACTAGTTAAAAAGATATTACTTCATGTTTATCTGATGGTTTAGATAAAATATTTATAACTTACTAATTACTTCTGATTTCACAATGTTTTTCTATTGCCCTTCATGCTCTTTTCCAAAACTTCATTATGCTTTTTACATCTTGGCAGTTTGAACCCATTAAATAGCATGACAAAGTTATGTTTCTTGAATGACAAAAAATGATATAAATAATTCCTTAATAATTTATTTTGCATCAGCTTTTACTAAGAATGTATGGTAACACAGAAAGTCGTGTTGGAAAGGGACTGCTCAGATGCCTCTGGTTTTCCATCTCTTAAGCAGCAATGCCCTCCTGTGGACTACAGGCAGTATGATTTCTTCTGAATAACTAGAAAGGTGTATGCATGAAAATGATTTGGTTTTCCTTCTTCCTAATATGCTAATTAAAATGTCTCATGAAGATATTTAATTTAATTGGCATTATTTGGCCAATGCTTCTGGTTTGAGAAACACATTTCCTTTAGGTAATACAGGTAGAGCTTTTATCTGAAAAAGTGCCTAACTTTAGAAACTTCAGCTGCTGATTTTTTTTTATTCTATAGGTTGCTATCAGAACTGAAAAAATGTCATGCTGCAATGGCCTTGTCAGAAAGTGAAAAGCATGTAATTTCTTTTGCATGTCACCTTCCTAAGAATTTTTATATCCATAGGATGGTATTATGCATTTACTAGTTTACAGCAAAAACAGTCTAAAAATTCTGTGGGGAAGCTGCTGTGGGCACTGGAAAGTTTGTGGTTTACATCTCACACACAGTGAGACTTGTCTTTGGTTCTGCACTCACACTGTGGCAGCACCTGTGTCTCTCATTGCCTCACGTGGCTAGAGGGAAAGGCACATTCCAGGAGCACAGAAAGGCACCTGCTTCCTTGGAATGTGTGTAACAAGTGATTTCTGCTCAGCTCGGGTGACTGGGGGCCTCAGCAGGCATGAATGTAACAGGAATTGGAGAGGTCTGCCTGGAGTCTCCGAGGCAGCTCGGATGACCTGGGAGGAATGAAGATCTGTGGGATCTGCAGGAGAAGCTGATGTTTGCATCCCAGAACCTGCTGGGATGTGCACATGGATGTGTGCAGTGCCCTCAGCCCTGCCAGGGCAGGGACTGAACTTGGAGGGGTTTTGAGAGAAAGTGTGAACGACACGGGGTCACTTCAGCAGCTGGGAAAGGTGGGTGCGGTTTGGCTTTTCTGCATTTCCAGAGGAGACATTTCCACCTCCAGGACATGGGGGTGTGTGTCTTAAAGGCGTTTTCCTTTCATTAATCAACCAGTCGAAAGTGTAAATGAAGAGGAAGAATTTGGGCTACTGATTTACTCACATCTTAAAGATCCTCATCTCCTCCTTCTGATACAAGCTGTGACTTTTTTCTTTGATCTGTTCCTTGGCCTACTTGTCTGTCTTGCTTTCAGGGAGGGAGAGTGTGCTGTAAACAAGCTTTGTTTTCTTTGTTATCTGCTGAGGCCATAATTAGCTCCTCTTAATTTTTCATCCTTTTTGCTCTAAATTACTATGGGTCTATAAAACTCTCATTATTTTCTACGTGACATACATTATCCTGTGAAGGGCCATACAGCTCTTACAATAATTAGTAGGCAAAATATAGTTTTGTTTTTCCTGTAATTTATGTGCAGCTTGCAGATAGCCTCTGGAATATTTTTATTTAATATGGTAGGATATGTTTGTCTATTTTAAAACCACAAATATTTCATTGGCATTACAGGATATTCTCTTTTCTTAAACTAGATAAAATGATGGTGTCAGTTCATGCATTGAGATAAATAGATCTAAACCTGTGACAACTTTCCTTAGAGCTGTCAAACACAGGCATTTAACAGGTAATTTTACTATAGACTTGGCTATAACATAAAAAAAAATCCAATCTGAGTAAAACCATATTACTGTATTGAAAGTATCAATGCTACTGGTTAATGATAATCATAACCTGTGAGACAAAAGCATGTTCAGCCTCTCTGGATTTCCTCTGGGGCTGTGGTTAACCAAGCTTCCAGCACAGTCAGTGTTCCTCTCGTGTCTGTGTCTCCAAGGGAGCATTTCTACTAGATCCGTATCAGGGGGATGTTGCAGTTCTGCTTCCTCCCTCCTGCGAGTACCAGCAGGTCGTGTAAAAATGTTTCAGAAAGCTGAGGCAGCTGAAAATCGAGTCCTTTGTTATGATAAAACTATTTATGGCTGCCTCACTTCTCTTATATGGATCGCTGTGTGTTTGCAGAAGCATCGAGGCTGGCACATGGGAAAAGGCAGGATCGGTTCAGGAAACGGTGGAACTGCATCCTGACAGCGCCTAATGAAAAACTGCAGCCATTCTTAGCTCCTGCATATTTTTTAACATAAACCCCAGTGGCTGTAAGACTGAAAAAAGAAAAATCTTCTCTCTAATGAAAAATTCACTTAAGTTGAAAGTAAAGCTGCAGTCTTCATGACAGCAATGTTTAGTGTACTATAAAAGAGGGAAAAAAGAGAGCAAAATTATCTCACTATTCATCATTCCACAGGGCTTGCACACTCTTGAACAGCTCTAATTATTTCTCTGAGAAAATACCTCTTTTTCAGAGCTAAGGAGAGATTTAAGAGTAGGTTGTGATAGGGTTGGAAAGAGGACTGGGAAGCAGGGGAGGAAAGAGTAGCAGGAATAATGAGTGAGAAAGAATCACAGAATCGTTTAATTTGGAAAAGTCCTTCAAGATCTTGGAATCCAGCCCTTCCTTCAGCACTGCCAATACCACCGTGACTGAGCCGTGACCCCAAGTGCTGCATCTGCACTGTCTTTTAAATCCCTCCAGGGACAGTGACTCCACCACTGCCCTGGGCAGTTTGTGCCAGGGCTGAATAGTATTTTCCGTGATGAATTCTTCCCTGATATCCAATCTAAACCTTCTCTGGCACAGCTTTAGGTTGTTCGGTTATCCTGTCCCTTGTGCCCTGGGAGCAGAGCCCGACTCCCTCCAGCTGTCCTCTCCTGTCAGGGAATTCTGCAGAGCCACAAGGTCCCCCCGAGCCTCCTTTTCTCCAGGCTGAGCCGCCCCCCGCTCCCCTCAGCTGCTCCTCATCAGACTTATGCTCCAGACCCTGCCCCAGCTCCCCTGCCCTGCTCGGGACCCGCTCCAGCCGCTCAGTGTCCCGTGAGCTCAGATCGGCCACTTGGGAGCGGGTTACCAAGGGGAAGGGGAACACAAATGACAGAAGACCCATCGCTGACAGGGAGCAGACAGAAACAGGGCAGACTGGAGGGTTAAACCCGCGAAGAAGGGAGTCATGAGCGGGCTGGGGAAGGCAAGGGGCGAGGAGTAAACACAGCGGGCGGAGGTGGAGCCCGGCGGGGCTGTGCCCAGCGGGTGCCGCCGCTCCGGGCGCCGGCAGTGTCCGTATCCAAAGGGGCGGTGCCAAGAGGCTGGCCAGGCTCCGCTTCACGGTGCCAACCACGGGGCAACGGCAGAAACAGATGCACAGCGAGTTTCAAGTGAACGTGAAACTTTACAGTGTGGTGACGAGTCCTGGGACAGACCGGATGTGGAGTCTCCCTCACTGGGGCTATCCCAGAACCGTCTGGACGCGATCGTGCGCCACGTGCTCTGAGCTGGAGCGGGGAGGTTGGGCCAGAAGCCCGCTGGGGGTCCTGACGCGCTCTGAGGGAAGGCCCCCATCCCCTCACACGGGAGCGCCGCTCCGCCATTTGGGGCGCGCGCGGGGGGCGCCCAACGGTCCCCGCGTTTCAAACGCTCCCGCGCG
>JANPWX010000391.1:974979-987890 GCA_024734555.1 Trochalopteron elliotii
GGAGGCGGCGTCCCATTGGCTGCCGGCCGCGGGCCCGGCGCATTGGCGCAGCATGCCCCGCCTCTCCTCCCGGCGCGCGCGGAATGCGTCCCGCGCCACTATTGGGCGCCCGCCACATCCGTCCTCAGCGAACCCCGGGAGTTTTGCGGGGGTCGCGCCCTTTCATTGGTTTCTGCACACGTCCATCGCGGCTGAAGCCACGCTCCTTAAAGATGAGTGGCGGGCGGCGCCGGCGGACTGCTCTCATTGGCTGCGGCTGCCCGGAGGGTGGGCTCGGGGGGTGGGGCTCCCGGCGGCCCCTTTGTGTGGGCACCAGTCGCCGGCCGCGCTCCCGAGAAGCTGCTGCCGCCATTTTGTGCGCGCCTGTGTTCGCCCCCACCCCCGCCCGCCTTTCCGGGGGAGCGGCGGCTCCGGGGACGCCCCGACTGTGCTGCCGGTCAGGTGAGGCGGAGCGGAGGCCCCGGGCCGCGCCGAGGGAGCCACCGCCGGCGGCCGCCGCAGCCGTGAGGTCGCGTTGTTCGCAGGGGGAAGAAGCGGCAAGACGGAGCAAGGGGGGAAAAAACCTCTGGAGGTGCCCCCGAACAGGAGGAGGAGTCTCGGCGCCAGGCCCAGGCGCGGCACCGGCGGTAGCATGGAGAACTCGCAGCTGTGCAAGCTGTTCATCGGCGGGCTGAACGTGCAGACCACGGAGGCCGGGCTGCGGGAGCACTTCGCGGCCTACGGCACCCTCACCGACTGCGTGGTCGTGCTCAACCCGCAGACCAAGCGCTCCCGATGCTTCGGCTTCGTCACCTACTCGGCGGTGGAGGAGGCGGACGCCGCCATGGCCGCGTCGCCCCACGCGGTGGACGGGAACGCGGTGGAGCTGAAGCGGGCCGTGTCCCGGGAGGACTCGGCCAAGCCCGGCGCTCACGCCAAGGTGAAGAAGCTCTTCGTGGGTGGCCTCAAAGGGGACGTGGGCGAAGGGGACCTGGTGCAGCACTTCAGCCAGTTCGGCCCCGTGGAGAAGGCCGAGATCATCGCCGACAAACAGAGCGGGAAAAAGCGCGGCTTCGGTTTCGTCTACTTTCAGAACCACGACGCTGCCGATAAGGCGGCCGTGGTCAAGTTCCACCCGATCCAGGGCCACCGAGTGGAGGTCAAGAAGGCCGTGCCCAAGGAGGACATCCAGGCGGGCGGGGGAGGCGGCGGCTCTTCCAGGCCCTCCCGGGGAGGCAGAGGAGGAGGAAGGGGTCGGGGCGGCGGCGGCTCCGGCAACCGGGATCACAACGGGCTGTCTAAAGGAGGAGGCGGCTACAACAGCTACGGCGGCTACGGCGGGGGAGGAGGCGGCGGGTACGGCTCCTATGGCAGCGGTTCCTACGGAGGCGGCGGCGGAGGGGGAGGCGGCGACTACGGCAACGGGTACGGCGGGTTCGGCAGCTACAGCCAGCATCAGTCCTCCTACGGCCCCATGAAGAGCGGCGGAGGAGGTGGAGGAGGGGGCGGCAACTGGGGGGGCCGCAGTAACAGTGGACCGTACAGAGGAGGCTATGGTGGGGGAGGCTACGGGGGCGGCTCTTTCTGAGCTGGAGCGCCCATACCCATTGGGGGGGGGGCGTGGAGAGCCCTCCCTTCGATACGGGGCAGCTTCTAAATGGTTTCTCCCCTCATTCGCCGAAGGGCAGCTCCTTTTAAATGCCTCCCTGCTGTGGGAGCGGCTCCTAAATGCCCCCTGAGGGTCGCCTCTGCTGCCTGTGCCACTTCTTTCTCTCTGAAGATGGACTGGGCCCCACATACACATATTTTGTGTTACAGTCATTGATGGACTCTATTTTTTTATTATTACTTGGACCTTGGTCGTTTTTATACTAGCAACGAAAAAAATGTCTTGTTTTAATTTGTTTTTTGGGGGGTGCGGGGTGGGCAGTGTCTTGCTGGAGTAAAAACTGGGGAGGGTTGGGGGGAAGCTCCTTTGTTGTAAGGACTCGATGCCTGGATACTACGTTTTTTTCTACAAAAGCTACTCGGATCTCATGACTGACTTTTAACATTTCTGTAAAGGAGGAAAAATGGTTTTTACGTTTTTTATTTTTTAAATAAATCATTGTGTTCATTGACCTTTACACGTCTATTTTTTTTCCTAGGATCAATTCCGTACGGTTTTAAGGCTTTTCTAGGTTTGAAGCAAGTGTTCCTCTGCTTTAAAATCTCTGTGTACTTACAGTGGTAAATATTTTGTTGCCAGTAAAGGTCCTAACTGACTTTTTTTGCTAGTGGCTTTCAAACACTCAACAGAGAAATTTTTGAAGTAGTAATCCGTGGATGTGGTCTGTTTTTAAAATACTCGTTCTCACTTTGGCAGTTTGTGTGCATCCACCATCTTGTACTAGGCAGTTTGACGTGCTGACATGGTTGGTCAATTTTTTTCTATAGGACTTTTCCATCAACGTATGTACTGTGTAGTTTTGAAGAAATAGTTTGTGTTAAGCATGTGCTTCATTCATATAAAATGTTCAGAATTTCTTATTGCTTAGTTTTCAAGTCCTTGGTTTGTCTTTGTGTGATTCCTTCCAGGAAAGGGTCGACATTTATCCCTTGTATTAAAGGCATACTTGTTTTCCTAGCCGCGGGTTAACAGATTTCACTCGGAACTATTGTCCTTCCTTAAAGTTCCCTGAGAACTCTCGCAGCTCCATCTGCTGTCGGGATGGCAGCCCCGTGCTGTTGGGCTTCCTTAAAGCAGGAGTAAAACTGGCTTGTTAACAATTGTACCAGGCTTGGGAAAGCTACTTTATGCCACTAGATGACTGGTGTAGAATGCAGTGACAGCTGCATGTGAATCAAGATGGGGTCCCTGACTGCTGATCGATTAGGGGGTAAAAGGAATGGATTTGCAATACCTGCCTCAGCACATCATTAAAAAAATAATAATTGCAGTTGCCCATATTTCAGAAAGTGGTGATTAAACTGTGGGCAAAGAGCTCTGAGAAGTGAGCCAGCAAGTGTACCAGTAACATAGGTGCCAGTTGTAAAGCAAAAATATCTGTGTAGTCTGCTTGATTAAAAATTGTATATTTGTAGCCCTTTCACGCAATAGAATTAAAGTTTGTTGTTTATTAAAAAGCATAATGTTTTAGGGGAAAACTGCCTTCCTGCATAGAAATATAGAATAGCAACGTTTATGGGTTTATGGATATCAAATAAAAGATTTGAATTCTTTATATGCTTGAGTGAGAGTATATATGATGTGGGGCATGCATTTAAAAAGTACCACGTTATTTTGACTTCAGGTTTCTAAGCTCTTAGAATGCTGATGTTTTATGGGACTGCATCATAAAAGCTGCTTTTTGCTTTCCTCCAGACACATAAGATATTAGGCATACAATTCCCACTGATTCCAGTGAAAAGTTAAATGTGTAGGGCTTGGTGCTTCTGGGCTGAAGGATTTTGCATGAAATTTCTAGGTATTGTTACTGTTTGTTATCAATCTAACTTGAGATGATTTAAATTGAGATGAGCTTTGTTGCTATTAGAAGTGAAACTGCATCACCTTAATTGCCTTTGTGAGCTTAAACAAACAGGACAACCTCTTGGTATCATCAGGATTTAAACTGAGAGCTGAGTTTCCTCCTGATTGTGGTCATTTATGGCTCTTATAGAGAGACTGGTTCTCTTTGGCTTAGCTGAGCTTTTATAAATAAGTTCCAAATAACTTGCTGTTTGCAATTATAACGTAATTTTTCTGTCTCAAAAACCTGTTAGTCACTGTTGTATACCAGCATCTCTTATACATTGTTGTAAGTCGAGTTTCAGAGTTTGAGTTTGTAAAACAGTGCAAGTGCCAGCTCCTGTCTGTGCACAGCCTCAGGTGGTTTTATTTCAGCTCACTGGGCTTGAAGTCTTTTTCTGTACCTTTGCACTTTACAACCATGTTGGACAGTCATCCTTGAACTTCATTTGAAGCACAGTTTTCTTGTTTTAAGCTGAAATGAGCAGCTGAGTTCTAGGTAGTATGTTTGGGGGTATGATTAGTCCCTTGCAGTAGTGAGTTGCCTTAACCTTATTAAGGAACAGCCTGGCTTGCAGAGAAATGGTTAAATTCACTTTTGTGATGTGTCTTGTCATTTGATTTAGGAAGCTAAAGGTTTGTGCACCAACTGTAGCTTTATGGTATTTTCATGTTATGTGCTGTGACAGAGTTATGTTGATACTAGAACGAGTAAGTTTTTTAAAAAGTGACTTTGTATGTGAAATCTGACAGTTTGGGAACTGCTGTGCTGAAATGTGTTACCTGTGTGCAATAATCCTTGTAGGACTAATGTCTGCTAGAACAAAGAGCTGATCCCAAAAATTGCATGTGGATTAGAGAATAGGCTGCCTGGTGTCACCCTCAAAAGACTGTCACCTGTTTAACCATGTTCTCTGGTGGCTTGAGGAGGTAGCACTGCTCCCCTCTGACCCCTGGTCTCTTGGGAGTGAGAACTTGTGACCCTGCAGGTGAGATGGGAGAGGATCCTGTAGTAAGCACAGGTCAGGGAAGGGGCAGCAATGCCAGGGTTTACCATGGAATACAGAAGAGTGCAGGTCTGTATTGGGTGGCATTAAAGACACTGTGACTTCTAGACTCTTGAAATACAAAGCTGTTTCTAGTACAGTTCCTAGTAATAAGAGATTTGTTGATAAAGCCTTGCTTAGGTGTTTAAAGGTATTTATTTCATGATTTTCTGAGCCCTGGGTAGGTTTGTCTGCATGGAGGTGCATAGGAAGAACTGAGCTGAAATAAGGTGTACAGCTGGCATGTAAATAAGTTTGTGACTTCACAGTTGCTTTAGGAAGGTCACGAAGGTAGAAATAAAGTAACTTTTACTTTGCTTGTTCCTTAGTTTGTAGTTGAGTTCTGAAGTTCCTATGTCTGAAATTATCTCAATAAGTTAATGGCTTTCTGTTCAGGACCAAATGCTCAATTGTGTTGATGTCAACTGTGAGAAATAGAAAAGAAGAGCAATTAGTTTGCTTTCAGCATTTAATAAAGTAAAAATGTGGTAGTTTTCTTAAAACACAGATGTTCTTTTATTTTTGTAATCTGCATGACCAAAATGGAATTCCCAAAACCAAACTTTTCAGACTATGGTGTCACTGAACTCAGTGTGTTATGATGTACATAGTTATTTTAATAGTAATGGGTGTTCATGTCTACTCTAAAGTAAAATTTGTTCTTGACTTGTAAATTTCACTTGGCTAATAAACCTAGCCTTACACTTTTATAATACTGACTACTACTGCATTAAAGAGAAACATGCTAAACACTTGTAAATGTAGTTGCAATGATACTTGCACAAGTCTGTGGAAGTACCTCCCATGTGTTTGTTTTAAAATCAGGTGCTGGAAAGGTGGTTTAGAACAGTGGCAACAGCTCAGACACTTGGATGGCAATAAATCTCTGTGGGTCACTGATGGTGTGACACACTTGCAAAGTAAAAGCTTTGTCTTGCCCTGCAGGCTTCTGTAGTGTAACATGGGTGGACAGTCCTTACCCTCCAGAACTGGGCAAGCTTTTGGGTTTGTGTTGGATGTTTCAATAGCTGCAGTCCAGGCTCCAGTAGTGGCTCTGGCAGTCCCATCCTGCTCCCAGGAGCTCAGCCCAGTGGGGAGGTGGGGGTGTCCACAGCTGGGCACTGACAGGAGGTGTGCCTGAACTCTACCAGATATTTTGCACATATGGTTTTAATGACCTGTGAAACAGAAATACTTAAAGTAGCTAAAAATGTAAAGTTCTCAAATGCTTTATGGTGTCCTCCCCCCACCCACAACGGAGATCCCTGTAAAGTAAATTTTGCTTTCATTCAGCATTGGAAGGTCTATGAATGGTGTAGATCAGAAAACTGGTTTATTACCCTGCCCTGTCAGCTGATGCTGCTGTCCCAACATGGCATTGCCACTGCTGCTGAAAAGGGTCTGAGCCAGAGTGTTGCTGAGAACATCAACCTCCCGTTCAAGTGTCAAAACAGCATCTTCTTTTCTCTGCATACCTCAGAATGTTTATTCTAAAATGAAAAAGTTTGGTTTAAATCATTATATTGTTAATTAATCCCTTAAAAAATAGCCTGAAGGACACTCCCCTCTGCTGTGCACACAGTGAACAAAATGTGGTGTGTTTTGTGAGAATGGGGTTTTGCTCCTACAGTCTGTCAGAGGGTTGAGTTTCTGATAGCAGGCAGCTTATCCAAACCTTTAGATTAGGATTGTTTGACCTGCTGTAGCTACTGTGGACTAGTTTATCATGTGATCAACAGTTTATACCACTTTTGTGTGGTTCACATTGTTACAGACCTTTTACTTTCTGAGCTGTTTGGAAGAAAGCATTTTCAGTGGTTTTTCAAACTGTCTGTGGGTAATACCTTGGATTAATACTAGGTGATGAAAAGTGTAACGCCCAGTTTTCAGTCTTCCACACTAGCCAGAGGCATGGTTTACAAAACAATGGGTTATTTAACATGTTTTGCATAACTGGTTCTGTGATCTGGTGTATGTGTCCCTTAAAGATGAGTTTTCTGCTTGTTATTTTTGTATTTCTTAATGAATAAAACAGTGGTATCCCTGCTTCACTTGAAAATGTATTTCACAATGCAAGCACACCACAAGGAGGTCTGAGCTAGCCTGAACAAGCACTATTTGCTTTTGTTGATGGGCATTTTTTAGGTCTCCTGTGAAGCATTACTGCTCTGTTATTTCTGGTATGTGCATTTATACACACGCACAGACACTACCTCTACTTCCTCTTACCTTTAATGAGTATTTATGTGTGCTGTAATGTAAGCATTACTGTTGATGAGTGTCAGATGTGTATTTCTCATTACAAGATGAAAGTCTTCATGCTATATATGTTTTCCTGGGAATTTTGTATCATTTACCTGTATACTAGGACTTGTAAAGGGGCTGATGGAGTTGAGTGCTTTTCTCATTACTGTTCACTTTGACAAATCCTAGTCCTTTTACCTTCTCTGCTCCCAGAACTATTTCCAGTTTCTGTTATATATAAATGGGTGGAAATAGTCACTTTTGAATTGATACCTCTTGTTCATATGGCTCTCAGAGTGTTTTAATCCTATGGATTCTATATTCCCCTTAAAAACATCTCTCTGGGAAAATGGGTAGTGTGAACCCTGAAAGATCAACAGCTGTAAAGCTGTAGTTCACTGCAGAAGAGAGACATTCTTCAGATTTTTCTATTTCCTGTAGTTCTATGTGCTGAATAGACTGAATAGTTAAAAAGATGGTACAGTTCAGGTCTAGGCTGTAGCAAAAGAAAAAAAACAGCCAGCTTAAAAACCAAAATTCAAGTACTGTTCTCTGTGTGTGGTTGAGCCTTTGCCAGTAGGAGTCCTAACCTAAAGCTGCAATAGCATTTTTTAATGTACATTCTGAGTGTGGTTAATCTTGGTGTAACTTTTTTTTTTGCTGAAAATCTTTTAGGCAGAGCTGCAACGTTGCCTGTTGCTGTTACAGTAAACGTCAGGCTTAGAGCACCGGATTGTCAGCCATCCAAGGAACCAAAGCTCCTTAACTTGGAAAACTAGATGTCAGGCCCAGGCAGACTAATAATGCCATCTGTCTGAGGCATCTGGATATTAACCCTCTTAGCATGATGCTTATGGTTTCATTCCCAAATGCTTTCGCAGATAGAAAGTACACAGATTTGAAAGAATAGCTCTTCTTAAAAAAAAAAAAAAAAAAGGGCTATGTTGAGCTGTGTACAATTTTGGTGCATATTATATTCCTCAAACTACTATAAATACCTCTTTTAATGAGTAATGCAGTGAGGAATCTATGCCAATTTAGAAGGGAATTACATTTCTGGCTGGAAATATATCGAGATGCACATTTTCTCACCACCATCAAAGTACCAATCACTGATTAACATTGCAGAAAAATTCCTTAGAAGCAAAATGAGCTGACGAATCTGAAAGTACATAATTTGTTCAAATGCTACTTTGTACCATGGAATTGCCAACTGGTTTGTCTCACAGAAGCCCTGTTCTCCTGGGAATGCTCTTTGGAGTTAAAGACATGCAAAGCCACACATCTGAAAACACGCAGTTAGTCTGTAATCTAGTCAGTTCAAAAGATCAGTACCATCTCAGTCTCTTCTGTCATTTCTGTAATTTTTGTTGATTGCTGTAGCTTTACAATGGACTTTCTCTCTTTTGTAAGAAAATTTGCTTTCCACAGAACCCTGGGCGGAAGGGAGCATGAGTGTAGTCACTGCAGGCACTGACTGGGAAGAAGGAAGTTCAGGAATATTGAACCTGTGTTTGCAGCACAGGCTTGGATTAAAGCAGTGCTAGGTAAAAAGCACAACTAGTTTGGGACAGGAAGTTCATGTGCTTTTTACTTTTTCTCTGTGGATCAATAATCTCGTTTTCTTTACTGCACATTAAGCCAGCTCCAGTGGGAAGGCTCCCTCCTCTCCAACCACACACCCCGATGAACAAATTGCAGCATGGGCAGGGCATGGCCCTGGGGGGAGGCTGTGCTTACCTTGTTATTGTATGCAAGCACAGCACGATCAGCTGTGTTTTGAAATAGTTTACTCCAATTTCATCCTCCAAATCCCCTCCCTCCTCATAAGGGATGTCCTCTGGTTTTGGGCTCACTGGCTCTTCCTGGGCTGGGTCACAGCATTGTGAAAGATTCCTGATGCCAAATTCCCGATTCTTTCTTTGTGTTTATTTAGAACCTCTTCAGGGTTCAGTAATCTTTTAAGTTTACTGGGTAACAAATTCAGCCAAAATCCTTCACTGTGAGATTTTATTTGGACTTGTTTGTTTTCTTTCCACCATTGCTGTAATAATGATCCTCCATTTATTGGAAAGGGCTCCTTTGAGTCCTGAGGGCAAGTTCAGGACTTCTCCACCGAGGTCACCACTGGACTGCAGGATGTTTGTCATTGCTAATGCCTCTTGCATGGGGTGGTCAGCAACTGCATTCTGCAAGAGTAGTGCCAGCTTTCTACTGTTACTTTCATGGAGGTGTGTCCTCCTGAGAAAGAGAAATCCCCAGGAGCACAAGGAGCTCCAGCCCTTGCAGTCAGTGTGCCTTTTCCCTCTGGGCCCATCCGTCCATTATTTTCTGCAGTCTTAAATGCAGGCACATTATTTTTTTCTCAAATGACATCATTTAGATGTTATGGGAGTTTTTTCTTTTACTCACCCATCACCAGTTAAAATCTCAACTTCCTCTGTGTGGTATCAATTTGACTTTCAAATCTTTGAGGCGTGAGCTTGGTGATGAATCAGCCCCACGTGTGTGTTTTGGAAATGTTACGATGGCTTTGTGTGTAGGTGGTGGCAACGGGGAGCTCTTGTTTTTGATATATTGGGGAGTCAGATGAGAGGGAGTTGAGAAACATCACCTTTGAAAGGAAGAGCTGCACTTGTTTTATCACTGGAGCTGCTCTGTGCCAAAAGTGTTGCAACGAGCTGATGCCACACACTCTCAAATGTCTTTTTAAAGTGTGGTTTTTTTCTTTCACAGAGTGCACTTCTGTATGAATGAGAGGATGGGAAAGCTGAGCCCTGAAAAGCACACCACAAAAGTCGAGTAAGTGAAGAGAAACCTGAGCCAAGCCCCTGACATACAGTTCCCACTTTGAATAAGCTATGGAGTATTGAACAGAAAAAGAGGTTTGCTCAGAAAATACCAGGCAAGATAATGAAGGTCAGTCTGTTAACTGTGAGGAAGATATGCTGCCTCAGACAGGTTTTTCTCTTCTGGTAAAATAATATACCTGCAGAAACAATCCTGTCTAAATTCTTGTGTATGGCATCTGTGGGATTCACTCATTTGTGTTGATGTTGCAGGACTTTGTTACAACATCAGGGTGGTGGACTGTGTTTCTTGGCTTTTGCAAAGAACAAGAAATGAAATGTTTAAAAAAAAATTCCAAAAAGAGAGCAATACAATGAGTGTATGTGGAATAACAGTAACAAGAGACTTGGGTCATGCTGTTGAGATCCTCAATGGGAATAGCTTTGTTTATGCTGTTCTCTCTAAGCTATAGTATACAAATATTAATTAAGTCATACATCTTTATGAAGCATACGGATAGGTTCCCCTTATTACAGAAGGTCATAAGGAAGCATCGAGGGTTGCATTTTTAAGATGAAGAATCACATTAAAATTATATCTTATTAGAAACATTTTGTTAAAAAAATCCCACGTTTTGGTCCATAGCCTAAACTTTTTCTCAAGTTCAGTCTTTTTCTGAGCCTGTAGCAAGAACTGAACACTCAGTAGGTGCAGACTCTAAGGAGACAGAGAGACTTGGTGGCATTTAGGCAACTGAATACTGGCCTTTGCCTTTGTTCCAGTGCCCACAAGAGTTGTTTTTACAGCTTTCTTCCTGATTTTTTTTTTTTTAATTTTGACCACTAAATTCTAAACAATGAAATCTATCTGAAAATCTTCCTGTAAATTTCTGATAAATACGTAATATGACTGCAGGGCAGGAAGTGTGTGCCTCTGACATAGGTGACTGTGGGTGACATCCGTGGCTTGTGCTCCAGGAAAGAGTCAGGAGAGCAGCAGGAAGAACGTTTTCAGCTGGTGGGTAACTGCTGTGTAGGGTGAGCACTGGAGTGGCCGATGCACAGTCACAGCCGGGGGTGAAGATGGTCAGGGGTCGTTGCTCTAAAGGTGGAAATGTTATTATGAAATCGTTGGAATAAACCCACTATTTATAGGAATTGTCATTTGTACAAAAGACTGCCGGAGATCAATGTTCTAAAGCCGGATTGTGCTGGCCTGCAGGAGCACGGCAGTGGGATGTGTGCCAGCAGAGGGCAACAGCCCGGAGCGCCGCTGGAGATGCTGGTGGCTCCTGCAGCACCACCCGGAAAGCACATCCCGGGGGGAACGCTGGGGTGGGTGCTCCAGCCCCTGCTCTACGAATCACATGCTTTAGAAAGACTCCGGTGGGAGTCTCTTACTGCTTCAGCTGCCAGAACATCCCTGGCTCCAACTCTGGGAAGGTCCTTACCTAGGAGGTCTCCCAGAGCATCCTTTGGAGCCTTGTGAGAACCTGGATTCCTGTGAGCTGCTGTAGTAGGTAAATTTTAGCTGCTGATTTGGTTTTGTTACTGAGTTCTAGCAGTGGCTGGGCAGCAGATACCCTTTGGGACTTCTCTGCTGAGGCACTTCGACCTCCACGTCCCTTGGGAGCCAGTACCATCTCCGAGTGACTGCAATATTATATTCCTTTTCTTATATTAATATCTTTACTGAACCTTTTCCAAGAAAACCTATGGTCTAAATACAGATCTATCTAAATGAGTATCTACTTAATTAGGATGATTAAATAAGTTTATTTGGAAGGGACTCTTGGAGATGATCTGGTTGAAAGAGCCCTCAAAGCAGGACCAGCTTCAGGGTGGGATGTGTGATCACTCAAAGATAAATATATATACTTAACATATGCATTAATGAAAATAAATATGTTTATATACATTATATATATAAGAGGCTGATTTGGTCCAATTTAGGTGCTTAGCTCCTAGGCTGGAGTGAGATGTAAATTTTTAAAGTGAAAGCCTAATATTTTGTTATTGAACAACTTTGTGTTAATAAAAATACACAGACACTTTGCAGTGGTTTCAGGACTTGCTCTTGTATCTGGACTTTCTATGATTACTGAGAGATTTACTCAGTGGGAACTAGCTCTAGCCCTCATTTCCAAGGTAAATTCTACTGCTTTTATATAGTTCCTTTTTCTCTGGTTTAAGCTTGTCATGCAGTTTTGCATGGTGTGTATCAACAGTGTAAGACTGGATATGGGGAGAGTACTCGAGGAACTGGATGTTTAAAATTGATAGTTTAACAGGATCCTCTAGGGAAAATGAAGGAATTTTGCCTGAATTCTATGTGAGGTTTGACTTCATGGCTTTATGTGTA
This sequence comes from Trochalopteron elliotii, assembly GCA_024734555.1. Taxonomy (NCBI): domain Eukaryota; kingdom Metazoa; phylum Chordata; class Aves; order Passeriformes; family Leiothrichidae; genus Trochalopteron; species Trochalopteron elliotii. The sequence continues at coordinate 986,911 of JANPWX010000391.1, forward strand.
TTTCTTTTGTTTATAGGTAGGCTCCGAAACGGTGTTTAAATAGAAGGACTCTCAATCCCCATGTGCCTTTGATAAAGTCCTTTAAGTTTCAGGTGTGTTAAGTTTTCTTATCTGAAGAATTAGGGTGATGAGTAGTTAAGATTCTCGATGAGCTTTTGAAACCCTCCTCTGCAAGGTACAATAGCATCTGTTCAATCATCATTGCTGATCGTTTTTAAAAAGATGTATGAAACTTGGGCTGAGGACATGGCTTGAGGAGAAACATACAAGAGTGAGGTAATTTTATTTACTAAAGAGATGAAATGGCATCTTCCAAGAGAAATCTCTTGATACTTCTAGTTATCTCTTCCTTTTGCACAAGAACATTTTGTGAATGGATGAGTAATGAAGAAGGCAAATGTTTCTTGTCTTTAACACAATTAACCCCTAGGGCCTCACTGGTGCAGAACACAACCAAAAACTTGTTGAGAATCTTAACTGAAAAATTCTTTTAATAAAATAAAGGGGGGGGGGTGAAGACTTATGTAGAGCTCTGTACATTTGTATCAATTGGAATAAAAATGACAAATGTAATTTAGTTCAGTGCTTTAGGCTAAATAGCACCTGCAGTTGAGAAGGACCCATGTTACCTATTCAGGGTGTATTTGGCCTGATAGATTGCATAAAGGACAGGAAGGTTTTGATAAATTGTGGAACTGGAGGCAAGATCCTGCTTTCTGCGGTGAGAGTAGGGGGAGACTTAGGAGGGCTGGGACCTTCTTCCTCACCATCCTCCTCTCCTCTCCCTGTGCGCAGGCTTGACCTCGGCACTGGGGATGTTCAGCCACTAAAACTTTTGTCCAGTCCGTAGACTGAAGGGATTGAAGCAGTTTTGGGCCACAGGGAGGACAACTCCCGAGCAGCGGGCGGGTGGAGGGATGGATGCCGGGGCCGGAGCTGCCCCGCGGGGGCCGGCGCTGCCCGTCCCGCTGCCGGCGGGT